>SKCR01030873.1:0-128430 GCA_019454045.1 Zanthoxylum bungeanum
TTATTACAATTTCCAAAATTGCCATTGCCCTTCTAATATCCATCTGATATACATTATACATACAACATATTTATGTATTCAATCAAAACATGTTATTCAATCAATCTAATCCAATTAACTAATCTTTGATCAATGACCATCCAATGTTCAAACAATGATTTGATTTGCGCAAGTCCAACTCGTTTAGAATAAATACTTTTGAGTACGTATTCTTGAATTATATCGAACTACAACTTAAATCCAATTTATTGTATTCAATACTAATTCTAATTTAATTCCAAATTAAATATTTACACTTATATATTTGCCTTAAAGACTTGGATTCCAAATCCAATCTTGATGGGTCTCAAAGGCCCAATAACATCCAATGTCATTTTAATTAAAGTCCAATGGGCTTTTAATTGATTCTTAAGGCATGGGCTTTGGGCCATAATGGATCAAACCCAAAATACCAAGGCCCAATAGGAATCACCCTATTGCCATCAAATCAATTTAGGCCCATTAGGCCCAATCAAATTCTTTAAAGGGCCAAGTGATGTATTTGGACTTCATGGAATTGATTTTGGGCCCAATTGGATCCAATCCAAAAGTCCAAAACCAAACTTGGTCAAACCAAGCCCATTAGGCCCAAATACACACTTTTAGCCAATTCATTTTAAAGGCATATTATCATAATTATAATTTTCCAAATATCACAATTATTTTAATTAAAGTGTATTAGCCATAATTAATTAATTAAACTCAATATTTCCAAAATATCAATTAACTTAATTAATCATGCTTGATTCAATAATTAATGCTTAACATAAAATCAAGCCAAAACACATCATTGCATGCTTGAGACATAATGAAGCCTAAGAACATCATTTCATGCTCAACATGCACTTTGATTTTAACATGAATATTATTGACATTGATTCTAATCAAATTAAACCAACTATCAACATTTAAAGATGCATCTAAATATATTATTTCATGTTACAAAAAATAAAAAACTGCAGTGCATGGACAGAAGACATTCGGCCAAGGTAAGCATTTTTTAATTTTTGTGTCTTTTGATTTATTTCAAATCTAATCATGCATAAATCTAAGTTATCATGTTGTAAACATACTCAAAGCATCAATTTGAAAAAATCATGCTCAAAATATAAAAAGCCCCAAATTTTAGATTCAAGAACCCTAGAAATTTCATACTTAAATTAGGCTCTGATACCATTGTTAGTGTTCCTAGAACATTCATAGGATCTAATAAGCATGAAAAACGTATAATATGATCATTATAAGATGCGGAATAAACTTACAATGAGGATAAAGCTTTAAAAAATTTGAGAGGAGGATCTTCAAGATCCATCCTTTTGATGATTCCAAGCTTTTTAGTAGTTTCCCTATCACCTTTGTTAACTTCCAAAGTGCTAGCTTTTAGTTGATTTGAAAACAAATCCAAGAGAGAAAAAGACAGCAAGATTCGGCCACCTTAGGGAGTTCTCTAGGGTTTTTCAAATTTTTATCTAATGAAAAGTAAGTGTTACTAAAGTGTAGAGATCCCTTTTTGTTTTTCACCTTTTGGCAAAACCATTTCAATTTTTACCCTAAACTAGGTAGATGTGGGTAAATGGTTTTTCAAAAAGTAAAACAAGGTAGTTGGGTGGTAGGTACACTTACCGCACATGGGCTCCAAATATTTGAATTCAAAATTCAAATAAATCTACAAACATTTGCCGCGGCTCGGTTCCGTTTAATCCGATTAAATGAACCTTCGTCGCTAAATAATTAAATCTAATTTAATTAAATAACGATGCCTCGCAAATATTACGAACGTCGTTCACGAACTAATTCTAAATTAATTCGTTCTTTCGTATTAAAGTCCGACTTTAATCTCGTAATGAAATCCAATTCATTTTAATATATCTGATATATTAATTTTAGCCCATTTGAATAAATTAAATAGAAAAATCAAAATTTAACTATTAAATTTATATTACCGATTAATTCCAAATAAATCGCGTTCTTTCTCGACTGAACACATTTAATCCCAGATTAAATAAAGCCCACATTAATCCCAGATTAATTTTCTCTCTCTAAATTAATCCCAGATTAACTCTAATTTAAGTCAACTATCATCGGTGAATCTTTGGGAAGCGACCCAAGAGATCTCTGGATATGTTGGCAGTAAATCCGGTTATCGGACTATCCGATAAAGTGAGTACCTCGTACCACGTACTTACCGATTTACAAGGCATAGTTGGCTTCTAGTAAAGCACCGTGCCTACCCAATTGTCCAGAAATATTCTTACTGGAATATATAATCTATGTCAGGCGTAGAATACCTAGTATCTCATATTGCGATCCAGTATCAGATGTCACGTGTTAGGCCTGAGGCTGGAATAGTGTCTGCCCCATACGAAACACATATCGGATATCAAACAACTAGTCTCTTTGAATCGAATAATCATGAACTTGTCACATTATCCCGATGGTTGCAACACAATAGAGAACGATTTATGAATCCCTGCGTGATCATCATCTCCATATGTCTAGAGTGATATTTCCGTTTTGACATCACATCCAATACACTACGATTCTCGATAAACCCAATAGAGGCGTACACAGAACCTGTTAAAACCCTGGACGACCAAAACCAAAGTTTACCGATTGTCACAAGTATTAGCGATGTAAGTCTCAGGTTAAGACCAAATACACCTACCCTGACGCGGACTCCCATAGACACATATACATACTACCAATGGGATTCCGCGGGGTCTATCCAGAGCGAAGCTGTTTTCCGTACCATCGGTTAAACACAACCTCATATCGCACTTGTATAAGTATCCTATACTTAAACATATCAGAACTATGCCGTTATGCCCTCACAACGCGCACAAGTGCAATACTAGTCTATTCCGCATTATTGATGTCCAGTCTCGATAATACTACGACTATGGATATTTAATGATTAAACCTTTATGGATTGATACTGTCTCATATCATCTCAATCCATAACTAATCATATGGACTTTTACCATTTATATATCAAAGTAAATAAATTACGAAATGATAAAAGGCAATTTCAATACTACATAGTCAATTTTGTACAAAAACACAATGTCTTTTACAAACAGTGACGCTATGGGTCATAATTGTCTAACAATTAATCCACGTCAGGTTTAATCATTAAATATCCCTAGTCGTAGTATTATCGAGAATGGACATCGATAATATGAAATAGGCTAGTATTACACTTGTGTGAGTTATTGGAGCATAACGACATAGTTCTCATATATTTGGGTATTGGATACTCATGCAAGTGTAATGGGAGATTCTATTTACCAATGGAACAGAAACAGCTTCGCTCTGGATGGACCCCTTGGAATCACATTGGTAGTATGACTATGTGTCTATGGGAGTCCGAATCAGGGTAAGTGTATTTGGTCTTAACCTGAGACTTGCATCACTAATACTTGTGTTGTGATATTTTATATCGTACCACAAGTGTACGGTGCCAAGTTTTAGTATAAATATGAGTAAAGAGTGTCGAACCCACAAGGATTGGGTTAACTCACACTAAGTACTACAATTGATAATCCTAACTTTATTTAGAAAACAAATAATAAAGATTTATATAAATAAATATAAAAATAATAAAATAGAATGAACTAATACGATAGAGATTCTGGATCCCGATTTCACCTAGCTATCGCCTATGTATTTATCATGCCAATTAATCATTGTTATGTTATATTATTTATAAGTCATGACTTCTAAAATATCCACTCCATCTCTCGAGTATCAGTGAAAATACCATCAACTACAGACTTCGATATCTCTATAAAAATCTAATAGTTAACAATTCATTATGATTTGTGAATCTGTGTTAACGACTTCAAAGGATTACAGATTCTCTCGAACTCTATAAAATCCTAGGTCATATTCTATAGATCTATTCAAAATCCCCTCTCTCGAGTGATAGATTCTAAACATTCATCATCTTAAATTGTGGCCAACAATCAAGAAGCATTAAACTCAAAAGAATATAAATAAATTAATAAAACTTCATAAAAAAATTAATAATCAATACAGGGTTCAAGCATCAGTTACATCATTCTCCAGAATTAAGGAGTTTAGTTCATGACAATAGATAAAAACAATGATAAAAAAGCCATGAATCTAATGGAAATCATTAGAGTTCTAAGAAAGAAATAAAAAGATAAAACCCAAATTGAATCTCTTCCTCATTGGATGTCACTGCCTTAATCTCCTTTCGTTACTCTTCAATCCTCTTCCTTGGATCTCTCTAAAATATGTGTTTTGGTGTTTTATGTTGTGTATTATCCTCCCCCTGAGTATTGGACGAAATGTTATATTTATAGTGGAGTCTGGGAATCATTGGGTATCATTATGGATCTTAAAAACCTTAAAATTAAATCCTGGAGCACTTCTCTTTCTTGTCCCGCAGCGTTGTGGCCTTATAAGTGGCGCTTGGGTGCCTTTGTCTTGGCAGTTTGTATGGATCTTGTGTTGTCTTCAGGCGCCATGGCCCTTGAGTAATGGCTCCATGGCGCCTTCGTCTCTACCTTTTGGCTGAGATATGGTTTAATTACTGGCGCCATGGTGCTTCTTAAGTGGCGTCAGTTAGAATAATATCAAAAGCGTCATGGCTCTTGATCCGTGAAGCCACAACGCTAGTGAAGGTTTTCCTTCACTAGTACTGCAACTCGCTTCCGATCCTCCCAAGTGTGTCCGATGTGTTTGAAAGTTCCCAAAACACGTGTAATTATCCCAGAATCCATATAGTAATGCTCATACAATTAAAAACAGAAAAAAACTATAAATGACATTAAATATCTCGAAATATAACAAACTAATAGGCTAAGAATGCCATAATAAGTGGGTATAAATCTCACTTATCAAACACCCCCAAACCTAAGGTTTTGCTAGTCCCGAGTAAAAGATAAAATAAAAACTAAATTCAAAATAAACAAATAAAAACTACTAAATTAACTAAGCCACATTCGTAGGGATCACGATTGCATTTAGCATATGCAACAAGCCTTTAAACCCCTAGGCGACCCTAGTTGATGAGTTATAGTCTTGTGAGGGCTTACAGCGACGATACCCACAAACGTCATTCACACACAATCATACAAAAATATAAAAATAACAAAACATGGTCCCGATAGTTATGCATAATATTGCCCTCAATGAAAGCTTATAAATGAAATTAAAGAACCTTCAAAGTACGCAATTGCAACTCGAATCCAGATTCTTGAATAAATCATCTAAGCTAGACTCACAGTGTGTGTGTGTGTAAAAGTTTAGTCACAGCTTGATCCTAAATAAGCCAACTTAATGATATCGTTTAAAAACTGAGATCGATGGGTCAAACCAACCTAGATATCTCAGTTATGCTCTGTAATTGCTTTATTTTGTGCTCAGTATGGTATGATTTTTCTTTTCTTTTCTTGTCTCCTTTTGGTTTTCTCATTTTGCACTCATTTTTTCCAACTCACTTACCCTTTAAGGTAGCATTTCTCCTCATGGTGGGCCTAATACTCGCCCATGGGTAGCTTCACGCTTATCGATTATATGTGGTTTATTTTCTTTTTTTAGAGACATTTTTATTTTTAGCTATACCACACTTAATAACTCTAGCAAATCAAGATAGATATCTAAGCAAACGGTCATTCATCGACATGCAATTTCTTCAACTAGTCACCTTATCAACTACTTAAGTTTTTGCTGCTAAAAATCTGTTTTTTAAGTGCTTACGAGTATAACATAGATCAGTTATTCAAGGTATCAGATAAAAGTAAATCGGGCACTTATCGTTTCTAAAATATCACCCATAAACAAACAAAATTCATCATAGGATTTATGCTTTACTATTTATGACTAAAAATAAATACTTTTTTTTTAAAACTTAAACAAATAAATAACAAGTAAGCAACCTGCACACACCCCCAAACTTAAAACTTGCATTGTCCTCAACGTAAGATAAAAATTTAAAGATCAAGAGTGAGGAACAACACTACCATGCATGAGTTGATCAGGCTCTTGCTGGTTAGAATTTGATTGCGCGAGCGTTGTGTGTTTCGTGCTACCTGCATAAATAACATGCAAATTAATAAATATCACACAATAAAAGAAAATTTAAAATTTAAAATAAAAATAAAGAAAATAATGATAAACAAATGCAAGGGTTGCCTCCCGGCTAACGCTAAGTTTAACGTCTTCAGCCAGACACAACCACCCAAATGGTTATGGTGGCTTAAACGTAGTGAACCGGGTAATCTAATCTTCTTTCTTCTTTGGTATCCGCCGGTTCTTATGACATGAAAAAGACAGCTTGGCAGGCTGTGGTAATGTTTCCATAGATGGTCTCCCAGGATATGTAGATTTTCCCATAGTTGGAAATTCTGGACTGTAAATTCTGAAAAATTTGCTCGGCCTCCTTTTTAACCTTGCAGGGATCATCTCCAAGTGAGTACTTACCTTTCTTTTCCTCTTTTTACGACGCTTTGGGAGTGGTTTTGAGTTTAGCTGTAGAGAATCTTCCTTTATGCATTGCTGCATTATGCTCATAGGTTACTGAAATACTGATTCACCCTGTTTGGTATCAACTTCCTTTTTTATTGTATCTATCATGTGACAGTCTGCATCACCTTGAGAACTCGCCATGGCTCTGAAAACACCAAAGGTGACTTCTTCATCTTCACCTCTCATTATCAATTCACCTTTGTTCTCTTCTTCTATTACTGTTTCCTCCTGAAATACCATTTCATTTTCTTTACTGGCAAAGTCCTGAGAGGTGTCTTTAAACTCTTTTCCGCTCCTACAAGTTATGATTTGATATTGCTCATTGGGGTTGACTTTAATATTCCTTGGAAACACCCATGTCTGTTTATTGGCCATGGAAGAAACAAACAACCCAATTTGCACTTCTAAAGACTTCATATTTGCCTCTATATTGCCCATTTGTGTTTCGATGTTATCCAGCCTTGACTCATTCGTCTCAAACCTCTCTGAAGTTGTAGCTATAAACGTGCTCATGAGGTATTCTAAGGAAGGTTTCTGCTCAGCTCTTGGATAATTGAAACCATACGGAGGTTGCAAAACGTTCTCCATATCAGCATATGAAAAATTCGAATGATTAAATTTAGGTATAGAACTGCCTCTATAGTTGTTAAAATTCCGATTGTTCACACACTGTACTTGTTCAAATCCTTCTCATCTGTTAGGTAAAAGCATTTCATTAACAGAAGTAGCTTCAATAGACGGTTGGCCCATTTGATTTGTCAATACTGCTAGATGAGTCGTGAAGGACGATACTTGAGCTATCAGTGCACCAATAGGATCTGACATTGCTTCTTTTCAAACACACCTCGTACGAAAAAATATAAAACAAAAAAATAAAAAATAAAATCAAAAATAAAAAATAAAACTTAAGACAAAAATAAAGAAAATAAAATAAAAATAAAAATAAAAATTCTAAATTTAATCTAAGATTACTTGGTAGTAGTATTAATGTGAATTAAACAAACAATCCCCGGCAACGGCGCCAAACATTTATTGTGATATTTTATATCGTACCGCAAGTGTAAGGTGTCAAGTTTTAGTATAAATATGAGTTAAGAGAGTCGAACCCACAAGGATTACATTAACTCGCACTAAGTACTACAATTGATAATCCTAACTTTATTTAGAAAACAAATAATAAAGATTTTTATAAATAAATATAAAAATAATAAAATAGGAGGAACTAATACGATAGAGATTCTGGATCCCGATTTCACCTAACTATCGCCTATGTATTTGTCATGCCAATTAAACCTTGTTCAGTTATATTGTTTATAAGTCAAGACTCCTAAAATATCCACTCCCTCTCTCGAGTATCAGTGAAAATATCATCAACTACATACTTCGATATCTCTATAAAAATCTAATAGTTAACAACTCATTACACTTTGTGATTCTGTGTTAACGACTTCAAAGGACTACAGATTCTCCCGAACTCTATAAAATCCTAGGTCGTATTCTCTAGATCTATTCAAAATCCCCTCTCTCGAGTGATAGATTCTAAACATTCATAGTCTTCAATTGTGGCCAACAATCAAGAAGCATTAAACTCAAATGAATATAAATAAATTAATAAAACTTCATAACAAAATTAACAATCAATACAAGGTTCAAACATCAGTTACATCATTCTCCAGAAATAAGGAGTTTAGTTCATGACAATAGATAAAAACAATGATAAACAAGCCATGAATTTAATGGAAATCATTAGAGTTCTAAGAGAGAAATAAAAAGATAAAACCCGAATTAAATTTCTTCCTCATCGGATGTCACCGCATAAATCTCCTTTCGTTGCTCTTCAATCGTCCTCCTTGGATCTCTCTAAAATATGTGTTTTGGTGTTTTCTGCTGTGTATTAGCCTCCCTTTGAGTATTAGATGAACTGTTATATTTATAGTGGAGTCTGGGAGTCATTAGGTATCATTAGGGATCTTAAAAACCCTAAAGTTAAACCCTAGAGCACGTCCATTTCTTCTCCCGCAACGTGGCGCCTGGGCGCCTTTCTCTCGGCAATTTGTATGGCTCTTGTGTTATCTTCAAGCGCCATGGCCCTTAAGTAATGGCAACATGGCACCTTGGTCTCTGCCTTTTGGCTGAGATATGGTTTGATTGCTGGCGCCATGGTGCTTCTTAAGCGGAGCCATGGCGCTAGTTAGAATAATATCAAAGGAGCTGTGGCTCTTGATCTGTGGAGCCATGGCGCTAGTGAAGGTTTTCCTTCACTAGTACTGCAACTCACTTCCGATCCTCCCATGTATGTCCGATGCATTCGAAAGTTTCCAAAACACGTGTAATTATCCCAAGATCCATATAGTAATGCTCCTACAATTAAAAACAGAAAATAAACTATAAATGACATTAAATATCTCGAAATATAACAAAATAATAGTATAAGAATGCCATAATAAGTGGTTATAAACCGTACTTATCAACTTGCGATAGTCAGTATACTTTGGTTTTAGTCGTCCAAGGCTATAACAGGTTCTGTGTACGCCTCTTCTGGGTATACTGAGAATCGTAGTGTATTAGGTGTGATGTCAAGATGGAAGTATCACTTCAGTCATATGGAGATGATGATCACGCAGGATACGGAACTGGTACTCTTGTATGCTGCAGCTATCGGGATAATATGACAAGGTCATGATTATCCGATTATAGAGACTAGTTACCAGAGATCCGATATATGTTTCATACGGTATAGACACAATTCCAGCCTCAGGCCTAGCATGTGATATTCGATACTGGATCGTAATACGCATTACTACGTATAATACGCCTAACAAAGATTATATATTCCTTTAAAGAATATTTCTGGACAGTTGGGTAGGCACGGTGTTTTGCCAGAAGCCAACCATGTCTTGTAAATAGGTAAGAACGTGGTATCGGGTATGTTTGTTTCTAATATTATCCCAATATCATATTTGAACAATGAAAAGAATGAATACTCAAAGAAGTGAGGCGGAATCACACTTACATTGAATGGATTTTGAAGAAGATGAACACCAAAATCTCTTTGTTGAATTCGGCCAAGGTGGTCCTTTGTAGAAGATGAATGAGCTCCAAGATTTTGAAAGGATTCCAAGCTCCAAGGTTGGTTTCCCTATCACATTTTATGATCCTTTGATGTGCTAGCACTTGGTAATTTTGCAACAAAATCACCTTCTCATTTCTTTGTGTATTCGGCCAAAGAGAAGCAAAATGGAGAAAGTTCTTATTTTGAGAATGGCGTGAGAAGTGAGAAGAATGGAGTGTGTTGACTTGTTAAATTTTTTATTTCAAAAATCAAATAATTGATTTACCAAATATTTAGTAAGAGTCTATCAAACCATCAACATGTTACTTTAAGTTGGAGTGTAAAACAAGTTAAAGTCATTCTCACCAAAACCCATCACTCAAAGTGACAAGTGATGTTACAAATGAAGTGACATTTGGGCCCACTTGATTCGAAATTCGAGTGGGCCCGCAAACACTCCCGGGCTCGGGTTCGCTAATTCCGAATTAACAAATTTTTCGTTGCGACGTAATTAAATCAAATTTAATAAAATAATTATGCCAAGTAAAATTACTATTCACGTTGCTTGCGAATTAATTCTAAATTAACTCGTTTACCCGAATTAAAATCCAATTTTAATTCCGCGTCGAAATCTATTTCGTTTAATATATCGAATATATTTTTTTATCGATTAATTCAAAATTAATAGTTCTCTCTCTTCAAATAGTATTTTATTCTAGATAAAATCTGTCTGTAATTAATCCAAGATTAATTATTTTCGAATCATACGTCATCGGTGAATCTTCAGGAAGCGACCCAAGAGATCACTGGATATATTGGCAGTAAATCCGGTTGTCGGACTATCCGAACACGTACGTACCTCATACTATATTTTTACCGATTTACGAGACATGGTTGGCTTCTAGTAAAGCACTGTGCCTACCCAATTCTCCAGAAATATTCTTAATGGAATATACGATCTTTGTCAGGCGTAGTATATATAGTATTGTGTAAAGCGAACTAGTATCAGATGTCACATGCAAGGCCTCGGGATGGAATAGTGTCTGCCCCGTACGAAACATATATCGGATCACAAGCAACTAGTCTCTTTAATCGGATAATCATGACTTAGTCATATTATCCCGATGGTTGCAACATAATAGAGAACCAGTTCTGTATCCCTGTGTGATCATCATCTCCATATTACTAAGTGATACTTCCGTCTTGACATCACATCCAATACACTATGATTCTAAATAAACCTAGAAGAGGCGTACACAGGACCTCTTAAAGTCCTGGACGACCAAAACCAAAGCGTATTGATTTTCGCAAGTACTAGCGATGTAAGTATCAGGTTAAGACCAAATACACCTACCCTGATGCGGATTCCCATAGACACATAGTCATACTACCAATGGGATTCCATGGGGTCTATCTTGAGCGAAGTTGTTTCCGTACTATCGGTAAACACAACCTCCTATCACACTTGCATAAGCATCCAATACTTAAATATATGAGAACTATACGGTTACGCTTCCATAACACGCACAAGTGCAATACTAGTCTATTTCGCATTATCGATGTCCAGTCTCGATAATACTACGACTATGGATATTTTAATGATTAAACTGTTATGGATTGATACTGTCTCATATCTTATCAATCCGGAACTAATCATAAAGACTTTTACCATTTATATATCCAAGTAAATAAATTACAAAATGATAAAAGGCAAATTCCATTGCTACATAGTTAATTTGTACAAAAACCACAATGTCTTTTATAAATAGTGACTCTATGGGTCATAACTGTCCAAAAATTTCCCATTTGGCCTATAGCCAGTCACTCAAGCATCTAACACCTGAACTATATACATGTCGCTCAAACTTTTGCTGAAGAATAGCTTTCGTCACCAGATCTGCAAGGTTATCATCTGATGTGACCTTCTCGATCTTCACATCATCACGATGTATGATCTCACGACTCAGATGGAAATGTCGAAGAACATGCTTGGATCGTTGATGAGACTGCGGTTTCTTAGCCTGCGCTATAGCCCCGTTATTGTCACAATACAATGGAACGAGCTCAACTGCTAACGGAACTACTCCTAATCCAATTAGGAATTTTCGGATCCAAACTGCCTCTTTTGCTGCTTTAGCTGCAGCAATATACTCTGCTTCTGTTGTTGAATTTGAAACAGTCTCTTGCTTGGAAGATTTCCAGCTTACTGCTCCGTTATTCAAACAAAATATGTACCCATACTGTGACTTGCAGTCGTCTTTTTCGGTTTGGAAACTTACGTCGGTATACCCAGTTACCTCAAGTTCTCCATCTCCATAGATTAAGAAAGCATCTTTAGTTCGTATAAGATACTTAAGGATATTCTTAACCGCCATCCAGTGACCATCACCTGGATCGGCCTAATAGCGACTACACATGCTCAAAGCATAGGAGACATCAGGTCGCGTATATATCATGCCATACATGTTCGATCCGACTGACGAGGTGAACGGTAGCTGACTCATGTTGTCTCTCTCATCTTGAGTTTTAGGACACATGCCCTTAGATAGAGGGACGCCATGTGACACTGGAAACCGTCCTCTCTTGGACTGATCCATATTGAATGTCTTCAACACGTTGTCAACATATGTACTCTGGGAGAGTCCAAGCAACTTTCTAGATCTATCCCACTAGATCTTTATTCCTAGAATAAAGGTTGCTTCTTCCAGATCTTTCATGGAGAATTTTAATGAAAGCCAAGCTTTCACCGACGTTAACATTGGAATGTCATTGCCAATAAGCAATACATTATCAACATAAAGGACTATGAATGTCAGTGCGCTCCCACTAACCTTATTATATACACAAGGATCATCCTCGTTTTAAATAAAATCATATTCTTTTATGATCTCATCAAAATGTTGGTTCCAAGACCGCGATGCTTGCTTCAATCCATAAATGGATCGATTTTAACTTACAAACCTTGTTTGTAAGTCTTTGCACGATAAAGCCGTCAAGCTGTTGCATGTAAACATCCTCCAAAAGGTTTCCATTAAGGAAAGTAGTTTGACATCCATCTGTCATATCTCTTAATCGAAATATGCAGCAATAGCAAGCATTATCCGAATGGATTTAATCATGGCAACGGGTGAGAAAGTTTCATCGTAATTGACACCATGTCGTTGACGATACCCCTTCACTAGAAGCTTAGCTTTGTACGTTTGTACGTTGCCATCTATGTTAGTCTTCTTCTTGAAGACCCATTTACAACCAATAGGCTTTACGCCTTCTGGTGCTTCAACCAGTGTCCAAAATTGGTTGGCGTACATGGAATCCATTTCGGATTTCATGGATTCTTGCCATAAAGCGAAATCGATATCTTATATCGCTTCCTCATACGTAGCCGGTTCGTTATCCTCAATGAGATTAATATCTACATGAGGTGAGATCAGAAACCCATACCTCTCAGGTTATTTCCTGACTCTCTCTGACCTACGCAGTCTTTGTGTAATCGGAGATTGTGGTACAGTCTCATCCCTGATGGACTATTCATGTTCTGTTAAGGATTCTGTGCCAGGAACAGTATCACTCAGATTTTCATCGAGTTCTACTTTCCTCCCACTTATCACTACATTTAGGAATTACTTCTCAAGGAAAACCGTATGTAGAGCAACAAATACTTTATTCTCTTATGGGTGATAGAAGTAATACCCTTTGGTTTCCATAGGATATCCTACGAATAGGCATTTATCTGATTTGGGTTCAAGTTTGGTACCTTCCTTCCAAACATTTGACGTATGCCCAGCAACCCCCAATCCCACAGGAATGAGAAACCCGGTTTCTTTCCTATCCATATCTCATATATTGTCTGTTAAACAGACTTTGACAGAACCTTATTCAAAATAAGTACTGCACTGTTCAATGCATATCCCTAAAAGGAAATAGGTAGCTCTATGCGATTCATCATAGACCTTACCATGTCCAATAAAGTTCGGTTTCTCCGTTCGGACACACTGTTTAATTGCAGTGTTCCAGGAGAAGTCCACTGTGAAAGAATACCATACTCTTTCAAGTAATCAAGAAACTCATTGCTTAAGTATTCGCCACCACGGTCCGACCATAATCTCTTAATACTTTTGCTGGTCTATTTTTCTACTTCGTGTCGAAACTCTTTGAATTTCTCAAAGGTTTTCGTCTTGTGTCTTATAAGATACACATAACTATAACGCGATGCATCATCTGTAAAGGTCAAGAAGTGTTCATATCCACCTCTAGCCTGGCTAGACATGGGCCCACATACGTCACTATGAACGAGGGCTAACAGTTCGGTGGCATGCACACATTTACCACTAAAAGGTGATTGAGGCATTTTGCCTAATAAACAAGATTCGCAGACGTCATATGAATTTGGATCAAATCCGTCCAAGTACCTACTCTTCGAAAGTGTGGATATACGTGTCTTGTTTATATGCCCAGACGACAATGCCACATATAACTTTCATCTTTGTTACTTACTTTAAGCCTTTTGTTTGTTACATTATATGTTTGAGATTGATTTATATTCAAAATATAAAGATCATTATTTGCATCAGCTGTGCAAATTTCTATATCATTTTTATACATAAAACACCCGGTGTTTCTAAATACAAAAGTATACCTGCATTGGGTTAACATAGATACAGAAATTATATTCCTAGTCAAACTAGGTACAAAATAATAGTTTATAAGTTCAAGTACATGCCCCGAGGGCAGTTCCAAAACATAAGTGCCCACGGCCAAAACGGCAACTCGAGTTCCATTTCCAACGTGGAGGTCAATCTCTCTTGAGGCCAGTCTCTTGCTACTCCGCAGATCATGCACATCAGTACATATGTAAGTACCACAACCAGAATCAAAAATCCAATTTTTAAAACTAGAAGTAGACATGTTTATTTCTATAACAAACATACCTGAAGCTGGTGCCTTGCCCGCTTTAATATCCTTCATATGCGCCTTGTACTCGCGGCAGTCACGCTTCCAGTGACCCCACTTCCCGCACTTGAGACACACATCTTGGGATTTTTCCTTGGGTTTTCCAGAACCCTTTGATGATTTGGCCTTGCCTTTGTTCTTACTCTTCTTCTTCTTCACACCTCCAGTCGCCTTGGGCTAAGCCTTCGGAGTCTGAGATGTCGAAGCGAAGTACGCCTCGCTCTTCTTGCCCTTTAGAAGCTCTTTTTCAGCCTCTTTCAGAATGGACATTAACTCTCCAAGAGTATCATTTTGGTTCAGCATATTATGATGAACCCACTCCAAGTGTCGGGGAGAGACTGCAAGATCAAATCTATGGAGGTCTCAGCCTCGAAGACAATACCCATCTGAGACAGTTGCTCAATGTCAGTAATCATCTGTCACACGTGGTGCTTAACAGATGTACCCTCTGACATATCTTTGCGATCTAATATTAGATCGATGAAGATCGTGTAACTTTTCTAACATGTTATAGGGATCCAATCCCTTGTTCTGTCGACGGAATTGCTGAGTCATGGCAGCAAGCATAATGGACTGAGCGGTGCATTTGTCATCGCTGTGAGTCTTCCAAAGCTCACGCTCAACTATTTCCTCAGGTCCGGGCTTAGGCCCAAGAGGTTTATCTATCGTATAGAGTAACTTCTCGGATCCCAGAACAATTCTGAGATTCATCTCCCAGTCAGAAAAGTTTATGCCATTGAAGACATTATCGCCCATGATAATGTCCATGACATTGTTCTTTCCAGTCATTTTAATTGTGATAATCTAATTATCCAATTAATAATGTTTGGGTACAGTCTAACTGTTACAAGAAAAATAAAATTATATTAGTCCAACTAATAAGGATAATTGATGAAATAATTTGAAAGCGTGAAACGTAAGTATTTGAATGAAATTACAAATTCAATACTAGCCTCCCACTATTTTTCGGTGAGCCTCTAACCCTCTGTTGAGTACTCGGGAAACCTAGTTTCCTAGTAGGTTAGGATCCTGTTAAATAACACACAACCTTGACTTTGGCCAACAAGCTGTATGATATTTAACTAGGTAGATCTCTAAGATCAATTGGATCTCATCCAATTCCTAGATGCGGTAGGTGGACCTCCAAGTCCGAAACATATATGTAGTATATATGCCAATATATCCAATATATTTTCCTAACTTTTTCCTCTGAATCAACTAAGCCTTGGCTTTGGCACAACATGCTTAACGATTCCAGTTAACGGGACCCATTGACCTTCGAAAGCTTCGTAATCGATGTCGATGTACAAGAAGTGATCTTGACTTTGGCCAACAAATCATAACTTGGACAAGACACCGATATGCAACAAAGCCTTCATGATTCAAACACATCCACGATGGACAAAGGTCTTGACTTTGGCCAACAAACCAGTGCCAATCTTGGATCTTGAGTAAGAATCACTCAATGGAAGGAAAACACTTAATATGTTTTGAGGGTTTTTCGATTAAATTGGCAACCAATTTATTATATTTATTAGGTCTCATCATACACCCTTAAGCATGCATTATAAAAGCATAATAAGGCACGGAAAGTAAAATAATAATGATATGCGGATGGATATCGCACAAATTATTCCTAGAACAAATCACTCCATTTCCTCTCCCCGGCTAGCACTATTCTAACTTCTACCCAATTATATAATACAATAATAGAAACCTCATTAACATTGAGGGGAATTAGGTGAGAAGAGAATACAAAGAATCAAGAGAGATAAAGTTGGACACGCAGGTCCAATTTAATAAATTCTAAATTTACAATAATTTCCAAAATTGCCCTTTCCCTTCTAATATCCATCCAATATACATTATTCATTCAACATATCCATATATAATTCATATCATGTTATTCAATCAATCTAATCCAATTAATTAATCTTTGAATTAAGTGATCATCCAATGTTCAAACAGCGATTTGATTTACGCGAGTCCAACTCGTTTGAGAATAAGTACTCAAAGTACGAATTCTTGAATTATATCGAACTACTCTTTAAATCTAATTTAATTCGTATTCAATACTAATTCATTTATTTAATTCCAAATTAAATATCTACACTTTTTAATCCGCTTTAACGACTTAGATTCCAAATCTAATCTAAACGGGTCTCAAAGCCCAATTAACATCCAATGTTGTTTAATTAAAGTCCAATGGGCTTTCAATTGATTTCATAAGGCATGGAATTTGGTCAATATGTGTCAAACCCAAATACCAAAGACCAATTAAGGAATCACCCTTATTTGCCAATAAACCAATTTCGGCCCATTAGACCCAATTAAACTTTTAAAGCCCATTTGTTATATTTGGACTTAATGGAATGATTTATGCCCAATTTGGATCCAATCCAATTGCCTAAACCAACTTGGCCCAACCAAGCCCAATTCAAAATCAAACCCAATTTATTAAATTCCAATTTTCCAAAATTCAAAATTTAATAAATCAAAGTGTTTAGCCATGATTAATCTTTTAAATTAACATTTCCAAAATACTAATCTAATCCATTAATCATGCTTTTCATCATCAACACATGTCCAACATAATTGATTCAAAAAATCATCTCATTTCATGCTATCAAGCTCGCGACATTCTAGGGTTTTATTTCGATTTCGTTTTCAATCCAATTGAATTACAAATCAACATTATCCCAAGTCTTTAAACTCATCCAATGATCAAAAGAACAAAAAATACCATGACTTTATTAGGGCATATACATTCGGCCAACATAAGCAAATTGAGGAAAATTAATCCAATTCATTTTTTTATGAAATTGATCATGCATAACACTATGTTATCATTATTCAAGCATACTCAATCAAATAATTTCATCAAATCATGCTCAAATCAATTTTACCCAAATTTCATGTTATGAACCTAATTATTTTCATGCTCAAATTAGGCTCTGATACCATTGTTGGTTACTAATATTGTCCTAATATCATATTTGAACAATGAAAAGATTGAATACTCAAAGAAATGAGGCGGAATCACACTCACATTGAATGGATTTTGAAGAAGATGAACACTAAAATCTCTTTGTTGAATTCGGCCAAGGTGGCCCTTTGTAGAAAATGAATGAGCTCCAAGCTTTTGAAAGGATTCCAAGCTCCAAGGTTGGTTTCCATATCGCCTTTTATGATCCTTTGATGTCCTAGCACTTGGTAATTTTGCAACAAAATCACCTTCTCCTTTCTTTGTGTATTCGGCCAAAGAGAAGCAAAATAGAGAGAGTTCTTATTTTGAGAATGGCGTAAGAAGTGAGAAAAATGGAGTGTGTTGACTTGTTAAATTTTTGATTTCAAAAATCAAATAATTGATTTACCAAATATTTGGCAAAAGTCTATCAAGCCATCAACATGTCACTTTAACTTGGAGTGTAAAATAAGTTAAAGTCCTTCTCACCAAAACCCATCACTCAAAGTGACAAGTGATGTGACTAGTGATGTGACATATGGGCCCCACTTGATTCGAAATCCGAGTGGGCCCGCAAACACTCCCGGGCTCGGGTTCGCTAATTTCGAATTAACGAATTTTTCGTTGCGACGTAATTAAATCAAATTTAATAAAATAATTATGCCAAGCAAAATTACTATTCATGTCTCTTGCGAATTAATTCTAAATTAACTCGTTTGCCCGAATTAAAATCCAATTTTAATTCCGCGTCAAAATCTAATTTCGTTTAATATATCGAATATATTATTTTATCGATTAATTCAAAATTTATAGTTCTCTCTCTTTAAATAGTATTTTATCCTAGATAAAATCTCTCCGTAATTAATCCAAGATTAATTATTTTCAAATCATACGTCATCGGTGAATCTTCGGGAAGCGACCCAAGAGATCCCTGGATATGTTGCAGTAAATCCGGTCATCGGACTATCCGAACACGTACGTACCTCGTACTATATTTTTGCGGATTTACGAGACATGGTTGGCTTCTAGAAAAGCACCGTGCATACCCAATTCTCCAGAAGTATTCTTAATGGAATATACGATCTTTGTCAGACGTAGTATACATAGTATTTTGTAAAGCGATCCAGTATCGGATGTCACATGCAAGGTTTGGGGCTGGAATAGTGTCTGTCCCGTACGAAGCATATATCGGATCACAAGTAACTAGTCTCTTTAATCGGATAATCATGACTTAGTCATATTATCCCGATGGTTGCAACACAGTAAAGAATCAGTTCTGTATCCCTGCGTGATCATCATCTACATATGACTGAAGTGATACTTCCGTCTTGACATCACATCCAATACACTACGATTCTCAATAAACCCAGAAGAGGCGTACATAGAACCTATTAAAGTCTTGGACGACCAAAACCAAAGCGTATTGATTGTCGCAAATACTAGCGATGTAACTCTCAAGTTAAGACCAAATACACCTACCCTGACTCAGATTCTCATAGACACATAGTCATACTACCAATGGGATTCCGAGGGGTCTATCCAGAGCAAAGTTATTTCCGTACCATTGGTAAACACAACCTCCTATCACACTTACGTAAGTATCCAATACTTAAATCTATGAGAACTATGCTGTTACGCTTCCATAACACGCACAAGTGCAATACTAGTCTATTCCGTATTATCGATGTCCAGTCTCGATAATACTACGACTAGGGATATTTTAATGATTAAACCGTTATGGATTGATATTGTCTCATATCTTATCAATCTGTAACTAATCATAAGGACTTTTACCATTTATATATCCAAGTAAATAAATTACAAAATGATAAAAGGCAATTTCAATTGCTACATAGTTAATTTATACAAAAACTACAATGTCTTTTACAAATAGTGACGCTATGGGTCATAACTGTCCAACAGGGTACGCACGTATTCGAATAGTCCGATGATCGTATTTACTGCCAACATATCCAGGGATCTCTTGGTTCGCCTCCCAAAGATTCACCGATGATGTTTGACTCGAACAGAATTAATCTAGGATTAATTATGAGAGAGAGAAAATTTATCTGGGATTAATCACGGTAATAATTAATTTGGGAATTAATTATCAAAGAAAGAATTAATCTGGGACTAATTGCGTCGAGAATTTATCTTGGATTAAATTCGTCGAGAAGAGAGAATGCGATTAATTTAGAATTAATCGGTAAAATAAATTTAATAGTTAAATTAGATTTTTCTATTTAATTTATTTAATTTGGCTAAAATAATATATTATATATATTAAATGAAATTAGATTTCAAAGAGGAATTAAAATTGGATTTTAGTTCGTGCGAACGAATTAATTTAGAATTAATTCACAAGCAACTTTCGTAATAATTTTGAAAGGCATTATTATTTAATTAAATGGGATTTAATAAAGTAGCAACGACAAATTCGTTTAATTCGGAATTAAATGAACCCGGGCCGGAGTGAAGTTACGTGTTAGATTGTCCGACTTAAATTTGGAATTTAAAAGTGGTGGGACCCACTTTACTTACATTAATTTGTTGGACATTTGACGGAAGTGGTTGGACTTATTTTATGGCTTTGATTTATTAAAAGTAAGGCTTGCTTTACTTATGATACACTCAAGCCAATTTCAACACACAAGCTTATTATTTAAACCATGTCAAACTTGGGGTTACTATTCACAGCACCTAAAATTCTCTCTTCTTTTCTCTTTTGGCGTGAACATCAAGCTCTCCCACATGGAATTTTGTTAAAAATTCTACAAAGCTAGCACTTTAAAAAGTCAAAGGAAGGTGATATAGAGACAAATCTGAGAGTTTGGAACTCGATCTCAAGCTCCGAAGCTTCCAACACATCCAATAAAGAAGGAATTTTTGAAATCCTAAATCCGATCAGGGGGAGTTTTTTTCGCAACTCTCTTTAATTTTCACACACAAATCACTCTTAGACGATATTGGCATGTTCTAGGAACACTAACAATGGTATCAGAGCCAGATCTATGTTTGATTTGAACCTAGGGCTTGTAAACTTTAATTTGGGATTTTGTGTTTGGAGCTTGATTTTCTTAAATTAATGATTTGGTTGAGCTTATATGATGTGGAATTGGATTTGTGCATTGTTGGATTTGTGAAATATTGATTACATCAAAAATCCCCAAATCCTTAGCTTGGCCGAATTAATACCCTAGGAAAGCTCATGGGAATTTTTTAAAATTTGACATATTAGATATGTTGTTGGCATGATAGAAATATTGAATGTTGATTTAAATTCGATTGAAATCAAATTGAATGATTTTTGTATGCCTTTGCCGTGAGCCTTGATGCATATTATTAGATTGATTTTGCTTCAATTTGTGTTGGACATGAATTGGAAATGTTGAGCATGATTAATTGATTTAATTAGTGCTTTGGAAACATTGGATTAGTTAATTAATTATGTTAATTACACTTGAATTGAATTAATTTGTAATTTGGAATAATGAGTTAATTTAATTTATTGTATTTGAACTTAATGGGATTGGTTGGGCCAAGTTTGGTTTAGGATAATTGGTTGGATCCAATTGGGCCTAAAACCATTTCCATGAACTCCAAATATAATAATTGGGCCTTTAAAATTTTAATTGGGCCTAAATTGATTTTGGCAGAGAGTGATTCCTAATTGGACCTTGGCATCTTGGGTTTGACCCATAATTGCCAAAGCCCATACCTAAAAAATTAATTAAAAGCCCATTGGACTTTAATTGAATAGTATTGGATATTAATTGGGCCTTTGAGACCCATAGAGATTGGATTTGGAATCCAAGTCTAAAAGTCACTATTGAAAGTGTAATTATTTAATTTGGAATTAAATATGAATTAATATTGAATATAATTTAAATTGGATTTAAAATTATAGTTCGATATAATTCAAGAATACGTACTTTGAGTATTTATTCTTAAACGAGTTGGACTAGCGCAAATCAAATCGTTGTTTGAATATTGGGTGGTTACTAATCAAAGATTAATTAATTGAATTAGATTGATTGATAACATGTTTTGTGTGAATACTTGGATGTATGTATGAATAATGTATAATGGATGGATATTAGAAGGGTGAGGGCGATTTTGGAAATTATTGTAATAAATTTAGAATTTATTAAATTGGACCTGTGTGTCCAGCCTATTACATCTTTTCTCATTGTATTTCTCTTCTCACCTATTCCCCTCAATGTAAATGAGGTTTCTTTAGAAGTGTTATGAAATTGGGTAGAAGTAAGAACAATGCTAGCGGGAAAGAGGAAAGGGAGAGGTTTGTTCTAGAAATAAATTATATTGTATATCCATCCGAATATCATTATTATTTTATTTGCGCCTTATTATGCTTTTAGAATGCATGCTTAAGGGTTTATGATGAGACCTAATTAAAGATAATAAATTGGTTGCCATATCGCAACAAAAACCCTCATTTTATATTAAGCGTTTTTCCTTCCATTGAATGATTCTCTTTCAAGATCCAAGAATGGCATTGGTTTGTTGGCCAAAGTTAAGACCTTTGTCCATCGTGGATATATTTGAATCATGAAGGCTTTGTTCCATATCGTACGCCTTGGGTAAGTTGTGATTTGTTGGCCAAAGTAAGGTCACTTCTTGTTCATCGGTCTCGATCACGAAGCTTTCCCACTGTCAATGGGTCAAGCTAAACTGGTTTCATTAAGCTTGTTGAGCCAAAGCCAAGGCTTAGTTGATTCAGAGGAAAAATGTTAGGTAACATATCGTATATATTGCCATATATTGGATATATGTTTCGGACTTGGAAGTCCACCTACTGGATCTAGGAATTGGATGGGATCCAATTGATCTTAAAGATCTACCTAGTTAAGTTTCATACAATTTGTTGGCCAAAGTCAAGGTTATGTGTTATGAAACGGGATCCTAGCCCACTAGGAAACTAGGTTTCCTGCGTACTCCACTGAGGGTTAGAGGCTTTCCGAAAAATAGTAGGAGGCAAGTATTAAATTTGCAATTTCGTTTAGATACTTGCCAATACGCGCTCATTTTAATTTTCGTCATTAATTATTTAAATATAAATATATTAGTTGGACTAATATTCAATTATTGTTTTAATTAAACAGTTGGACTGTATTCAAACTACTTCATTTATAGTTGATTATATAATTGGATTATAGTAATCAATATATTTGAATTTAACCAATCAAATTGTAGTTAATTATATAGTTAGACTATAGTAATCGTTACATTAGATTGTATCCGAAATCGTTGATTGGATAGTTGGACTATAACAATCAAGATGAATTGAAAGATTAGCGTCAGATGACATAATCCTAGGTGATAAATGTCTTTTATGGCTTTAATTTTCATATTAGGAAATGAATCTCAAGATAGTCCTGGGAATTGAGAAGTTAATCTATTTGATAGAGCGACCTCTCGGGCCTAAGCCCGGAGTTGAGAAAATAGTAGAGCATGAGCTTTGGAAGACTCTTAGTGATGATAACTTTAGTGCTCAATCCGTTATGCTTGCCGCAATGGCTCCTTAATTTCTTCGTCAGAACTAAAGATTAGATCCTTAAACCATGATGTTGAAATTGAAGGATCTTCATAGAATCTATTCTTAGATTTTAGAAGTACTAATTGCAATAGAAAACTCTTTGAGAGTTAATGGGTATGCTCAAGGAGACAAAGCCAGAGTTTGTAAAAGGGCAAGTAGCGCAAGGCGCATCTTACTTCGACAACCCAGAAGGCCAAGGCTTGGCCGAAGGCTTCTGGGGTGTGGAAAAGGGCAAAGGTAAAATCGTCACAATCTTCTAGGAAGATAAAGGACATATCCCAAGATGTCTGCCTAAACTGTGGCAAACGGGGTCACTGGAAGCGTGATTGCCGTATGGACAAGGCAGACATGAAGGAAGTGAAGACTGAAAAGGATGTAACTTCAAGTATGTTTATTATAAGCATGTCCACTGCTGGTTCTAAAATTGGATTTTAGTTACTGGATGTGGTACATAAATATATATACTGATGTGCGGGATCTGCTAATTAGCAGGAGACTGGCTTCAGATGAGATCGAACTGCGAGTCGGAAACGGGACGAGAGTCGCTATTTTGGCTGTGGGAACCTAAGTTTTGGAACTGCCCTTTGGGGATGTACTTAAATTAGGAAACTGTTATAATGTACCTAGTTTGACTAGAAAAATTATCTCTATATCTAGTTTAACTCGTTGCGGGTATACCTTTATATTCTAGAACACTAAGTGTTTTGTTTATAAAGATGATATTGAGATAAACACATTAGATGTGTATAACAGTATTTATATTTAGAATATAAATTAATCTCATACATATAATATGACAAACAAAAGCTCAAACCTTATAAATCAGTTGAGACTTAAAAGTGGCATTGTTTTCTGGGATATATAAACAAGACTCGTATATCCATATTTTCGAAAATTGGGTACTAGGATGGATTTGATTCTAATTCAAATGATGTCTACGAATCTAGTTTATTAGGTAAAGTGCCTAAAAATCATTTTACTTGGTAAAAGTGTAAATTCCACTAATCTGTTATCCCTCGTTCATAGTGACGTAAGGGGCCCATGTCTAGCTAGGCTAGATGTGAATATAAATACTTCGTAACATTTACGGATGTGACATCGCGTTAAGGTTATGTGTATCTTATGAAACAAATAATTCAAAGAGTTTCGACATGAAGTATAAAAATAGACGGGCAATAATATTAAATCATCACGATTGGACCGTGGTGGAAATACTTAAGCAATAAGTTTCTCGATTATTTGAAAGAGTATGGTATTCTTTCATAGTGGACTCCTCCCAGAACACTTGAATTTCAAGGTGTGTCCGAACAAAGAAACCGAACTTTGTTGGACATAGTAAGGTTAATGATGAGTCACTCTGAGCTACCAATTTCCTTCTGAGAATACGCATTAAACAGTGCAATACTTATTTTGAATAAGGTTCCATATAAATCTGGTAGACAGACTTCATATTAGATATGAACAGGAAAGAAACCAGGTTTCTCATTCCTGAACATTTGGGAATGTTGGGCATATAATTGAATATTTGGATGATACCAAACTAGAACCCAAATCGGATAAGTGCCTAATTTGGTTGTCCTAGGGAAACCAAAGTATAGTACTTATATAACTCACAAGAGAACAATGTAATTGTTGTTCTCCATGTGGTATTTCCTAAGAGGAATACCTAAATGCAGTGGTAAGTGGGAGGAAAGTAAAACTCGATGAAAATCGGAGTAATACTGTTCCAGGCACCGAATCCTCACGGAACATCAACAGTTCATTAGGGATGAAACTTTACCAATAATCTTCGAATACAAAAGAACCGTGTAGGTCGAAGAGAGTCAAAAAATAACCTGAGAGGTATGGGTTTTTGATCTCACCTCATGAAGATGTCAATCTTATTAAGGAAGACGAACCGGCTACGTATGAGGAAGTGATACACGGTATCGACTCTCTTTTATGGCAAAATGCCATGATGTCCGAAATGGATTCCATGTATACCAACTAAGTTTGGATACTGGTTGATGTATCAGAAGGCATTGTGCCTATTGGTACTATATGAGTCTCCAAGGAAGACATACATGGATGGAAACATACAAATGTACACAGCTAGGCTTGTACAGAAAGGGTATCGTCAACGACATAGTGTCAACTACGACCAAACTTTTTCACTTGTTTCCATGATTAAATCCATTTGGACAATGCCTGTTATTGCTGCATTTTTTGTTTACGAAATATGGCAAATGGGCGTCAAAACTGCTTTCCTTAACGGAAAACTTTTGGAGGATGTTTTAAAACATCCTGACAGTTTTATCGTGCCAAAACATGCAAACAAGGTTTGCAAGATAAATCAATCCATTAATGGATTAAAGCAAGCATTGTGTTCTTGGAACCAGCATTTTGATGTAATCATAATGGTATATGATTTAATTCAAAACGAAGATGATTCTTGTGTATATAAGAAGGTTAGTGGGCGGGCACTGACAGTGAATGTCCTATAAGTTGATGATGTGTTGCTTCTTAGCAATAACATTCCCATAATATAATCGGTGAAAGCTTGGCTTTTATTAAATTCTCCATGGAATACCTGGGAGAAGCAGGCTTCATTCTAGGAATAAAGATCTACTGGGATAGATCTAGAAAGCTGCTGACAACTCTCCCAGAGTTTGTACGTTTTTGAAATGTATGTGACTTGATGTCTCATATGCTTTGAGCATATGTAGACGCTATAAGGCCAATCCAGGTGATGGTCACTGGATTGATCTAAAGAACATCCTTGAGTATCTTGGACGAACTAAGGATTCTTTCTTAATTTATAGAGAATGAGAACTTGAGGTGACTAGGTTTACAACTGCAAGTTTCCAAACAAATAAAGACGACTTTAAGTCGCAATAAGGGTACTTATTTAGTTTGAATAACGGAATAGTGAGGTGGAAATCCTCTAAGCAAGATAATGTTATCGAATAAAAAACAAAAGCAGAACATTGTTACAGCTGAGGCAATAAAAGAAGCATTTTTGGATCTATATAATCCTTATTGGATTAGGTATAGTTTTGTTAGCAGCTGATCTAGGCTACAACACAGGCTAAAGAATTACGGTCACATCAACGATCCAAGTATATACTTCGACTATTTCATCTTATTCGTCAGATCATACATCGTGGCGATGTGATGACCGAATAAAACGCATCAGACGATAACATTGTAAATCCGCTGAAGAAAGCTATTTCTCAGCAGAAGTTTGAGCGACACGTATATAGTTAAGGTGTAAGACACTTTAGTGATTGGCTACAGGCCAAGTGGGAGATTGTTGGATAATTATCACCCGTAGCATCACTATTTGTACAGATTATGGTGTTGTTGTACAAATTAACTATATGACAAAGAAAATTACTCTTTTATCATTTGTAATTGGATTACCGAGATATATAAATGATAAAAGTCTATATGATTAGTACCGGATTAATAAGATATGAGACAATATTAATCCACGTAAGGTTTAATCGTTAAATATCCCTAGTCGTAGTATTATCGAGACTGGATATCGATAATGCGGAATATGCTAGTATTATACTTGTGCGCATTATGCGAGCAAAATGACATAGTTCTCATATATTTGGGTATTGGATACTCATGCAAGTGTAATGAGAGGTTCTGTTTACCGATGGTATGGAAACAGCTTCGCTCTGGATAGACCCCTCGGAATCACATTAGTAGTATGACTATGTGTCTATGGGAGTCCGAATCAAGGTAGGTGTATTTGGTCTTAACCTGAGACTTGCATCACTAATACTTGCGATAATCAGTATACTTTGGCTTTGGTCGTCCAGGGTTTTAACAGGTTCTGTATACGCCTCTTCTGGGTATACTGAGATTGTAGTATATTGGGTGTGATGTTAAGATGGAAGTATCACTTCAGTCATATGGAGATGATGATCACGCAGGATACGGAAATGGTACTCTTGTATGCTGCAGCTATCGGGATAATATGACAAGGTCATGATTATCCGATTATAGAGACTAGTTACCAGAGATCCGATATATGCTTCGTATGGGGCAGACACAATTCTAGCCTCAGGCCTAGCATGTGACATTCGATACTGGATCGTAATACGCAATACTACGTATACTATGCCTGACAAAGATTATATATTCCTTTAAAGAATATTTCTGGAGAATTGGGTAGGCACGGTACTTTGCTAGAAGCCAACCATGTCTTGTAAATCGGTAAGAACGTGGTACCGGGTACGCACGTATTCGTATAGTCTGATGATTGTATTTACTGCCAACATATCCAGGGATCTCTTGGGTCACCTCCCAAAGATATACCGATGATGTTTGACTCGAACAGAATTAATCTGGGATTAATTTTGAGAGAGAGAAAATTAATCTGGGATTAATCACGGCAATAATTAATCTGGGAATTAATTATCAGAGAAAGAATTAATCTGGGACTAATTGCGTCGAAAATTTATCTGTGATTAAATTCGTCGAGAAGAGAGAATGCGATTAATTTAGAATAATTGGTAAAATAAATTTAATAGTTAAATTAGATTTTTCTATTTAATTTATTTAATTGGGCTAAAATAATATATTAGATATATTAAATGAAATTGCATTTCAAAGCGGAATTAAAATTGGATTTTAGTTCTTGCGAACGAATTAATTTAGAATTAATTCGCAAGCAACTTTCGTAATAATTTTGCAAGACATTATTATTTAATTAAATTGGATTTAATAAAGTCGCAATGGAAAATTCGTTTAATTCGAAATTAAATAAACCCGCGCCCGAGCAAAGTTGCGTGTTAGATTGTCCGACTTAAATTCGGAATTTTAAAGAGGTGGGACCCACTTTACTTACATCAATTGTTGGACATTTTATGGAAGTGGTTGGACTTATTTTATGGCTTTGATTTATTAAAAGTAAGGCTTGCTTTACTTATGATACACTCAAGCCAATTTCAACATACAAGCTTATTATTTAAACCATGTCAAACTTTGGAAGTTGTCATGGGGTTACTATTCCCAGCACCTAAAATTCTCTCTTTTACTCTCTTTGGGCATGAACATCAAGCTCTCTCCCATGGAATTTTGTTAACAAAGCTAGCACTTTAAAGAGTCAATAGAAGGTGATAGGGAGACTAATCCGAGAGTTTGGAACTCGATGTCAAGCTCCGAAGCTTCCAACACATCCAACAAAGAAGGAATTTTTGAAATCCTAAATCCGATCAATGGGAGTTTTTTCCGCAACTCTCTTTAATTTTCACACACAAATCGCTCTTAGACGATCTTGGAATGTTCTAGGAACACTAACAACCAGGTATGTTAGATCCTATTTTGTTCCCATTTTAGTTTTTATCCCATTTTAGTTTTTCTAGACTCCGATTAATCCCCGATTTTTCCCTAAACACTCATAATGAAATATGATATTTCATTAAAATATTTAAAAATAGACTCATAATCAATTACCACGGGTTAGACCCATTACCGCTACGCGGGGTACCGATCTGATCCTATGAGTCCCACAATATCCCCAACAGAATGGTATCAGAGCATGTCTTAATCACACAACACATGTTGCATATTTGACATTTATTTGAATCTATGTATTTGTATTTTAATTTAATTATACATAAGTCATATTAGATATTCATTGTATGTTTTAAATTAAAATTTTTAGTTTAACCCAAGCATGTTAATGACTTGATTGTCATAAATCTCTCATGATTAGGTGATTATTTTTTTAAGTAAATAATATTAATAATGTTGGAGCATTATTGGATGTTTCGTCTTGTCAATACAGAGATGAATGAGTTCTTACTACTTATTCCCAATACCATCGATAGTGTGAGGGTATAAGTGCTCGGAAATTAGTTCGCTCCAGTAAAACATTAGATGTAGTGTGATGAGTTAACGTAGTCACCCAATACCGTCATTATTGTGAGAGTGTACTTACAAAGCGCATTAGTTCACTTTGATAAGTATACAGTTGGAACACGTCTTAATCTAATACCGTCATTATTGTGAGGATAAGAAACGGTTCACGACCAAACAATGAGTCGCATGGATGTGATTGACCTTTAAGGTCTACCTAGTGCGTTTATGAAGGCCAACACCATCGATAGTGTGAGGCTGTAGTAAATGCCATGAATTCACTTCCCGCTGTGAAATTTTGATAGTCAAAATTCTTTTTTTCCAATTAAAAGAGATTATTGAAATGAAAAATATATTGCTAGTGATTAATTGTTGTCTTGTAGATGACTACCACAAAACCATTAACTCAACTTTTGGATTCTAATAAACTGAAACGATTCTTGAGCTACTTAAAGTATGAGATGGAAATCCACCTTGAATTGGAGTCAGAACGATTGAGGACATTATGATAGATGAAAGACTAGGCCAAAATCTGATTTTATCTTCTTAACCAGATACATATGTTCGCTTTGTGATGCATTCAATGCAAGCCATATATGAAGAGCTTCACAACATGTTACGCTCGACAGAGCATGATTTAAAGAAAGGGAATCTCACTTTATACCTACATGGTGGAGCAAGCTCTTCAAAGACTTCTAGGAAGTCTAAGAAGGTTAAAATGGAAAATATGAAGAAAGATCCCATGAAACTCTCGTTATGCATGTCTACGCTGTAAGAAGTCTAGACGCTGGAAGAAATATTTTCCAAAGTTGAAAGGAAAAACAAGAATCTCATGTATGCTTTGTATTTTTCCAATTATTGACATCTCATTATCCTTATATGTAAATAGTAGTTCGGTGTTAGACACTGGTAGTCGTACTCAAATTTGCAACTCTATGCAAGCCATGAGAGTTAAAAAAATATTAAACAAAAAAGAGATCTAGCTTAAAGTTGGCAATGGTGAGACATTGGATGTCAAAGCCATAGGAATAGTTATTCTCGATATCCATAATGAATGTAAAAATTAGATTTATATGACTGTTATTATGTACTTTCTCTTATCAGACATTTAATATATGTATTGATATTGGATAAAAAATGATATAAAATAAACATTAAAGATGATGTTTTATATTTATATGATAAAGATAACTATTTGATATGTGAATGTTCTTTATCTAACGGTCACTATACATTGGAAACATATTGAGATGTCTTTAAGATAGAGGCAAATATAATTGATAGATCTGAAATAATATTGAATTATTGCATATGAGATTGGGCTACATAGATGATAAACGTACATCAAAATTGGTTAAGGATGGTTTGATTGAAGATCTTACCTTAGATCTTTATCCTATTTGTGAGTCATGTATCTAAGGAAAAATGAAAAATGCCCAATTTCTTGGTGTTGGTTACTGTGCTAAAGATTTATTGGAGCTAATACACAACAATATGTGTGGTCTATTAAATCATACCGTTCATGATGGTTGAACATACTTCGTGACTTTCACGGATGATAAGTCGAGATATAGATATATCTATTTGATGAGACATAAATCTGAAACATTTGAAAAGTTCAAAATAGTCTGAAATGAAGTAGAAAAATAAACCGATATATTCATCAAGTGCCTTCAAACAGATCGAGGTGGTGAATTTATGAGTGATGAATACAGAAGTTATTTAAGGAAGAATGGGATTCTCGCCCAATATAGCCCAACAGGAACTCCTCAACACAATGGTTTGTCTGAGCAAATAAATCGTACTAGATTGGATATGGTACATTTCATGATGAACTATACAGATCTTTCATATTACCTTTGGGGCTACGCTTTACTTACTATTGCCCATATACTTAATAGGGTTCCATCGAAAGTTGTTTCTACGACCTCATATCAGATATGGTTCGATAGAAATCCAAGTCTTATATAGTTAATGATTTAGAGTTGTCCTGCATACTTTAGAGTTACGCAACGGGATAAACTAGCACCCATGGGGTATAAATGTAGCCCACCAGTAACATCTCAACATAATGGCAAGTCTGAGAATAGAAATCATACTTTATTGGATATGGTGCGATCTATGATGAGCTATACAGATCTTCATTATTACATTTGAGGTTACGCTTTAATTACAGCTGCCCACATACTAAATAGAGTTCTATCGAAAGCTGTTTCTACGACCCCTATCAGATATGGTTTAGTATAAATTCAAATCTTAGGCATTTAAAGACTTGGGGTTGTCCTGCATACGTTACAATTGCGTAGCGGGATAAACTACACCCAAGGAGAATAAATGTAGGTTCGTTGGATATCCTGAAATATCAATGGGATATGAATTCTATGATTTTGAGCAACTAAACGTAGTTGTTGTTCATTTTGCCACTTGAGAGAAAGTGAAAATTGTAGAAAATTGAACTTGATGAGTTTGATCCTGACATTAAGGAACCTGAGATGGTACCATGTAGGGGTTTTATAAGGATTTACAAGTTTAACACAGCGGAACGCGGAAAAATGAATTTTTCGATTTCAAAATTTTTTCTTTGAAAAATTAAATAAATTTATTTATTTAATTAACCAATACATAAAATCTGAAATTTTAACCCAAGAAATCATATTTCTTATAATTATAAAATAACCCCAAAGTTTTGCAAATTAATTATTTTGGTCATTAAAATGTCAAATACTATTTTAATTGATTCCAAATCAATCCCAAAATAATTTATACATAATTAGCAACCAAAACAGAAACTTTTTCAGATTTACGAAATTACCCAGAATTTTTTCCAGAATTACGAAATCTGCACAAAATTTTAATTAATTGTAATTTGGCCCAATTTGTTCAAAATACTTCAAGATCAAATCCAATCAATTCCAAATTTGACATACATCAAATATTTTGGGGTTTTGGGCGATGAGCGCAGAGGCTGTTCGGGTGAAATCGTATTTTAAAACTTTTTCAAAATACCAAATAAATTATCCAATATCTAATATGAATAATTTATTCATATTTCACCTAAACCTATTTATTCAATATCAACTATTGATATAAATAAGGTTGAAACTTCGCGAAACTATTATGAAAACTATTTTTCCACAAAATGACGCAAAATATATTTTCGACTGAATCGACCACCCGACACTTATGGGGACTGCCTAGGTCAGCCCCAATAGTGTTAGGGCAGTTCATGGGCTGCCCAAACAGTACGAACTTATTGTTTGGACAGCCGTCACATGGTTGACTTAAAAGTCACCTGGTAACGCCATTTTTGACCGTTTTCGCTAATTTCAACTCAGAAACACTTTCCGGCAATTGTTCCAACTCCCAAAACAATCCATTACATTAATGAAACATCAAATACATCAAAATATGCACTGAAAAATTCAGATCTGATCTAGAACATAAATTTAACAATTTTTCATGCTTAATTCCAATTCTTTCATGATTAATCTAATTAATCAAACACCAATTTAAAGTCACCACACATGAACAACTCAAGAAAAATTCTAGGTACCATAAGAGTGGTCATAACACTCTAGAATAGCAACTCATCAATAATTGATCAAATTGAAAACTAACTACACTAATTACTTCCAAAATACACTTCACACATGCCTAAACTTCCATCTCCATCATCCAACACCAAAAGCCCCAATTTTGCAAGTAAAGAAAACCCTAAAACTATTCTAGGATCACAAGAACAAGAAATAAAATTTCTAAGCTCAAGAGCATAAAGAATTACCTTTAATTCTCATTTTTCCTAAGCTTTTTCTCGCGTTTTCTTCACTTTTGGCTTGAATCATCAAGCAACATTTGAAATCCATTTCAAAAAAAGCTTTTGGCAATGGAGAAAATGATCAAGAGAGAGAAAAAAAATTTCCTTTTTTTGTTTGTTATTGCCGACAATACAAGGGTAATTTTATCCATTTGTATATTTTAATTTCACTAGATTAAAATAATAATAATAAGATAAGCTTTAATGTGGCCAAATCATATTTGTACACCTAAGCTTAAATATATCATGCCATGTGTTCCTATAATAATTGGACAAATTTCCATAACATTTATGGAAAAAAGTTTATTAATTAATAATTCAAATATTTAACAATTAAATATTCAAATAATTAATTAATGTAATTATTATTATATATGAATTTTTATTTACAATAAATAATAAATACATATATTTATGGCATGTGTCAAAATCACATTTGGTAAATAATTAACGTGTATCTAATCGTATTATGTATCAAGTATAAATACACAATAATTATTATCGGACAAAATCCCCTAATATATGTGTAATCATTTAACCGATTAAATGATCCAAATTAACTCATTTAATCTGGTGTAGTATTATGAATGATCCGTATTATTCATATCGAGTTGCCCAAGTGCTCAATGAGTACACTTCATATTATGGGACTCACTAAGTTTAGGTTTATCCATCACGAAATCCAATTTTATGTCCATAATCCACCCACTCATGGATTATGACGACCATGGATAATCTCGCTAAACTATACAAGCCGATGTCATATCATACATACAATCCCTCCGTCACATGCCTTCCATATTATACTTGAGATATAGATCAGAACGTCAAATCTGTTTGGTATAATATAGTTGACCTTCAATTTACGATCTCTAAATAACACTCATAACTGATTTCTAAAGTTATACCACGGTCATGGATCTACTAGATCGTAAACACGTGCTAGATGCCTATGCCATGTACACAGGACTGTCGGATCCTATCTCGATACGCACCTGATATTATGAGCATCATTCCACACCCAACGAATAGGTGGAGGTCTGTTAATGAATAGATCTTTTAAGTGACTGCCATCAAAGTGTAGAGGATAACTCATATATCCCACTATGGTATCTCAAGTTGAAGGGTCACTATGCTCGCTGAACCCGAGAAGGTTCCTATTGATGTTGGTGTACCATCTATTAGGAAACCTTCAATGAGTCATTCAGTATCTTATCAAATAAACACCTGCAATTCTTAAGAGTCTCCCGAGACTTATGGTTCACTGGGATAAACCACCGGACCAAGTCAAGATATATGATATGTACTGGTCTCAGTAGATTTTACTAACTAACCAATGTTAGTAAATCTTGATCAGGAACTTTAGTTAAGGATATACATCTTATAGTGCGCTTCCCAGTGTCAATTACAAACTACATTGTAATTGCGCACTATACTGTAAATCTTGGGTCTTTGTCTAATATACACGTATCACTGAAACAGATTAAGTTTCGATCTAATCATAATAAGATATCTAACTGTAATTAGATCGAATAAGAGTATAAAAGACAAGGGTGCTACCATTAAATTAATAATATTATGGAAAATAGAATTGATCGTATTTATGAATTGGACATAAATACGATCCGGATTGGCACTCTGAGCACCGACCCTAACAAAATATACATCAAATTATATTATATATATGAAAAGCCCCAAATTTGAATGGGTTAAGAACCCTAATTTCACAAATTACTCAAAAATTGGATAATTTACATTAAATTGACAAAATTCAATACTTTAATCATCAAATTACCAAACTATTCAAGTCTCACCATCATAAAATTAATCAAGAAAAATTCTAGGTTAATTATAAAGGCTAATTAACTCTAGCATGGAAACTTTAATTTTCCAATTAATTTATTAAGCTTAATTACAATAATAAGTAAATAAATTAATCATACATGCTTATCACATCCAACAAGCTTAAACACAATCAGTTACAAAATCAAAGAGTATAGACATCAACTAAGAATATAAATTGAAACTAAGATAAATTGAAACAATTTTCATGTGGAAAAGAAAGTGAAATTACTGACAAAAATTCAAGTTTTTGCTTTCTTTCCAACAAATGCTCTCAACTTTCCTTTTTTAAATATTGTGTAACTTGTGTAACTCATGAAAATCAAAACCAAAATAATTTATATGTTATTCTCTCTCTTTGTCGTGAACTACCAAAAAGAAATAACAAATTATTTTAGTATTTTCATTAGTCCAAGTTTCACTTTATTAAAGATAACCTTTATCCAAAAATAAAGCAAACTTACATGTGTTACCAATAAGGTAATGTCGTTTCCAAGCTTTGAAAAACAAATGATGACTTAAGATATTTGTAATTTTAATTACTTTAATCAAATAACATTTATATAATTAAATAATTAAATACAATTATATTAAATATATGTATTATATTTACATTAAATAATCAAAATAGATATATCAATCATATATGTTAAATATCACAATTTGATATTTTATTAATGTCTATTTAATAAAATCAATTATTAAATACAAATACATATTAATTCAGAAATGACCATTAAGTCCCGATTCCATGTATTTTTCGTTTAACTGTTAAATGAGTTATAAATAATTAGTATTATTCATAACAGTTGCCTTAGTGCTCTAGGAGTATATTTCATTAGTGAGACTCTCTAGATTCAGGCATATTAGTCACGAAATCAAATTTCATGTCTATAATTCACCCACCCGTAAATTATGACGAACATAGATAAACTCTCTGAATCATACAGGTCGAGGTTGCTGCATACGTATAATCCCTCCGTCACATGTATCCAGATTAATTCAGAGATATAGATACAAACATCAAATCTCTATAGATATAATCATGTCGACGTTTCTATGAGCAATCCCTCAAATAACACTTAGAACTTAATTCTACAGTGTACCACGGGCCCATGGATTTAACAGATTACTAATTCCATATTGAATACCTATGCTCTGTACACAAAGCTGACGGATCCTATCTTGATACACACAGGATATCCTAAGAATCAGTCCACACCCAACGAACAGGTGAAGGACTGATCTAAATAGATCGGTGACGTGACAACTATTTAAGTGTGGAGGATAACTCAAATATCCACAGTGGTATCTCAAGTCAAAGAATCACTATACTCACTCAACCTAAGAGGATTCTTATTGACGTTAGTATACCATCTGTTAAAAATCTTTGATGAGTCATTCAGTATTTATCCGCTATAAACACCTACACGTCTATACGAGTCTCCAAGACTCATGGTTCACTGAAAAACCATTGGAATCCAATATTCCAATATACAACATGTACTAGTCTCAATGGGTTTACTTTACTGTAAACCTTGACCGGGAATATCCTAAGAATGACAACGTCATGATACATCTCAATGTCAGTTGTGACGCTTTTGCAACAGTATCATAACTAATCATTCTAAGGTCAGTTACGTCTTTACCATATAAAAGAAGAAGCTATATAAAAGAAACTGTTCATTTTATTCATAATAAAATGTTACATTAGTATTTACAAGAAAATACATAATAAAATTGGCACTAAGAGCACCAATCCTAAGAAAATCTCACAATTTCTCTTGTGCCAATATCAATTGTATCTAATACCCATCGAATTCACATGTTTATCAAATAACTTCAGAGGAATGACCTTCGTAAATGGGTCTGCTACATTATCTTCACTCGGTACCTTGCATACGATAATGTCCCCTCGCGACACAATCTCTCGAATGATGTGGTACTTTCATTCCACATGCTTCGAATTCTGATGCGCCTTTGGTTTTTTTGCTTTCGCAATAGCTCCAGTATTATCAAAATATAACATAATCGAATTCTCGATACTTGGGACTACTCACAATTCTGTGATAAATTTCCTAATCCATACAGCTTCTTTTACAACTTCAGAAGCTGCAATATATTTCACTTCTGTAGTAGAATCAGCTGTCGACCCTTGTTTGGAATGTTGAGTTTTTATCTAGGTCCCTAGATCAAATCAAGACATGAAATAATGCGTGAATACATCAACGGAGGTAGCGGAATACTCACATCGATCGGTTGAGTCGATTTGAAGACGAATCAAAGCCGAAAAGCCCACTGCCTTAGGCGCCCACTGCAGCAGTCCACTCTCTTCAAATTTCAGTTTTGAGCTGTGAAAACGGAGCTCCAAGCTTCGTCCGACGGATCCCGGCTCATGGGTGAACCTCCCTACCACCTTCGCAAGACTCGTAAGTGTGCTAGCACTTGAGATTTTGCCACAAAATCCCACTCTTGGCTTCCCTTAGCTCACGGCAATTGGCTTCTAAAACCAGTCCAAATTTCAGTGTTTGGGCGTGAGGAGAGGAGAGAAAAAGAGAGAGAAGAAATTGTGTTATGTCTTGGAGAAAGCATTTACCAAATGCCTTTATATATTTTCAATAAAGAAATATATTAAAACAATTACAATTTGATTTAATTAAAACCAAAAAGTAAATGTTTTTCCCTCCAAACACTATTCCAACCACTCACATCACTATTCACATGTCACTTTAATAAAGTGACTTGATGCAAGTCATGTCAATCAATCAATCACACATATCAATCAATCAAATGTCACATCACTCAAAGTGACGTTTGATTTGACGCTTGATGTGACGAATGACTTGACGTTGGATTTGACACTTGATGTGACTTGCATCGCCTCACTCGAATTCGAAATACGAATGCGCTCGCAATCACACTCGGGCTCGGGTTCGCTAATTCCAAATTAACGATTTTTCGTCGCGTCGTAATTAAATGATTCCGCCTAGCGATTTCACTATTCACGTCGCTAACGAATTAATTCTAAATTAATTCGTTCGCCCGAAATTAATCGGAAAATTAATATATTCGATATATTAAAAGAAATTAGATTTCGACGCGGAATTAAAATCTAATTTTAATTCCGCGTCGAAATCTAATTTCTTTTAATATATCGAATATATTAATTTACCGATTAATTCCAAATTAATCGTTATCTCTCTCTAGACGATATTTTATCCTAGATAAAATATCTCCGTAATTAATCCAAGATTAATTTTCTCTCTCTTCTATATAATCCCAGATTATACAAGAGTGCGAGTTGTGCGTCATCGGTGGATTATCGGGAAGCGACCCATGAGATCTCCGGATAAGTTGGCTATAAATACGGTCGTCGGTGTAACCGAATCACGTACGTACCAAGTACTACGTTCTACCGATTTACGAGACAAGGTCGACTCCTAGCAAAGTACCAAGTCTACCCAAATTCTCCGGACATATCCTTTTAAGAATATTTAGATCTATATCAAGCGTAGTATACAATCGTATTGTGTGTATCGGCCCAGTATCGGATAGTCACGTGCTAGGGCTGGGGCTGGATAAGTGTCTACCCCGTCCGAAGCACATATCGGATGTCTGGTAACTAGTCTCTATAATCGGATATTCATGACCTGGTCATAATATCACGATTGGATGCGCATCACTTAATAGCACTAATACCGTATCATGCGTGACATCATCTCCAATATGACTGAAGTGACACTTCTGTCTTGACATCACACCCAATACTCTACGATTCTCTGATAAACCCAGAAGTGGTGTACACAGAACCGGTCAAAGCCCCCAACCACCAAAACCAAAGTTTATCGATTATCGTAAGTATTAGCGATGTAAGTCTCAGGTTAAGACTATACACACCTACCTTGATTTCGGCCTCCCATAAACACCTAGTCATAATACCAATGGGATTCCGAGGGGTCTATCCAGAGCGAAGCTGTTTCCCGTACCATCGGTGAAACACGACCTCCTATCACACTTGCATAAGTCTCCAACACTTATATATATGAGAACTATGTCGTTGTGCCCTCACAACGCACACAAGTGCAATACTAGCCTATTCCGCATTATCGATGTCCAGTCTCGATAATACTACGGCTAGGGATATTTAATGATTAATCCTTCGTGGACTGATACTGTCTCATATCATCTCAATCCCGGAACTAATCATAGGGACCTCTCTTCATTTATATATCTATGGTGATCTAATCACAAATGATGAGAGTGCAATATCCTTATTACATAGTTAATTTGCTACAACAACACAATGATATGTGCAAATAGTGACGCTATGGGTCATATTATCCAACAATCTCCCACTTGGCACGTAGCGAGTCACTCAAGTGTTCCAACACTTGAACTATGTAAGGTTCGCTCAAATTGCTGAGGAAAGGTTTTCGTCAGCGGATTTGTTCCGATTATCGTCTGATGCGATTTATACGATCATCACATCGCCACGATGTATGATCCGAACGAATCAGATGATATAGAAGTATATATCTGGATCGTCGATGAGACCTTTAATTCCTTAGCATGTGCTAACGCCTAGCTCAGCTGCTAACAGAACTATATCTAATCTAATTAGATTTATGTTCGATCCAAATGGCTTCTATTGCTGCCTCAGCTGCAGCAATAATCCGCATTTGTTGTTTATTCGGCAACAGTTATCTTGCTTGGAAGATTTCCATCTCACTGTCTCGTTATTCAAACTTTATAGTACCGTAGTATTTAATTGTTTGGAAACTTGCAGCAGTGATCCCAGTTACTTCAAGTTCTCCTTCTCCATAGTTTAAGACAGCATCTTTAGTTCTCTGAGATACTAACAGATGTTCTTAACTACAATCCAGTGACTATCACTTGGATTGACCTGATCGTGACTCCATATGCTCGAAGCGTATGGGACACCCTATCAAGTACATTTTAAATGTACAATTTCCCAGAGAGTGTTAACAACTCCAAATCTATCCCAGTAGATCTTTATTCCTTGAATAAAGGTTGTTACTCCCCAGAATTCTACGGAGAATTTCTATTGAAAGAATATCTATGAAAGCCTAGCTTTCTCCAATTGTTATATGGGAATTTCACTGTCAGTGTGCTCTCCCACTAACCTCCTTATACACAAGAATTATTTCATTTTGAGTCAAATCATAAACCATTATGATTATTTCAAAACGACAGTTCCAAGAACCTTATGCTTGCACTGATCCAAACATGGATCGAATAACCTGCAAACCTTGTTTGTCGGTTATATAAAATCGTCAGAATGTTATAAACATTCTCCAAAAGGTTTCCTTTTCAGGAAAGCGATTTTGATTTGTAACTGACACATTTCATAAATGAAATATACAGTTATCATCAAGCATCTTCAAAATGGATTTACCATAGCAACAGGTAAAATGTTGAACCGTTATTAACACAATGTTGATAACGATACCTTTCCGTCAAAAGCCCAGCTTTGTACGTTGGTATGTTGCCTTCCATGTATGTCTTCCTTGAAGACGTTTAATGTACCATAGGCACAATGCCTTGTGGTACAACAACTAGTATCCAAAATAGTTGTTATACATGGAATCCATTTCAGATTCATGGCACTTTTCCATAACGTGGAGTCGATACCTCGTATCACTTCCTCAAAACGTAGTCGGATGGTACACCTCCATAAGATTGACATCTTTATGAGGTTAGATCAGAAACTCATACCCTAGGTTGTTTTCTGACTCTATCCGATTTACGAATTTCTTGTGTATTTGAAGATTAATGGTATAGATTCATCATAGATGAACTATTTGTGTTCCATTAAGGACTTCGTGCCTTGAACAGTTACTCCGATTTTCATCGAGTATCACTATCCTCCCACTGACCACTACATATCGGTATTCCTCTCAGGAAAACCGCATGGTGAGCACAATTACATTGTTCTCATGTGGGATTTATAAGTACTATACTTAAGGTTTCCCTTAGGATAACCTATATTGGCACTTATCTAATTTGGGTCTTAAAGTTTGGTATCATCCAAACGTTATGCCTGGCATACCCAAATTATCAGGAACGAGAAACCTCGTTTCTTCCCTGTTCATATCCTATATGATATCTGTCAAACAGATTTATATGGAACCTTATTCTAAATAAGTTTTGCACTGTTAATACATATCCTGTAGAAGGAAATAGTAGCTCAGAGCGACTCGTGACAAACCTTATCATGTCCAACAAAATTTGCTTTTGGTTCGGACACACCGTCTAACTGACGTGTCACGGGAGGAGTCCTCATATGAAAGAATACCGTACTCTTTCATGTACGTATGAAACTTACTGCTTAAGTAATTTCCATTACGGTCTAACCGTGGCGGAATAATACTATAGTCGATCTGTTTATATACTTCGTGTCGAAAACTTCAAAAGTTTCTGATCTGTGTTCTTCAAAAGAAACACATAACCATAACGTGATGCCACATTCGTTAAGGTCACGAAATATTCATGTTCACATCTAGCCTAGTTAGATATGGGCCCACTAACTTCACCATGAATAGGGCTAACAGATCGGTGGCCCCTTTACTATTACCAAGTAAATAGTATTTTAGGTATTTAACCTAATAAACTAGATTCGTAGACCTTATTTGAATAGTCAAATCAGTCCTAGTACCCACTCTTCAAAAGGTATGGATATACGAGTCTTGTTTAATTGTGTCCCATACAACAATGCCACAAATAGGTCTCTATTGATCAAATCAATTTGAGCTATTTATTTGTCATTTTATATGTTTGAGATTTTATTTATATTCAAAATATAAACTCTGTTATTCACATCTAATGTGTTTATCTCACTATCATCTTTATATAATAAAACACTTAGTGTTCTATAATATAAAGGTTTTATCCGCAACGGATTAAACACTGATATAGAGATAATGTCTCTAGTCAAACTAGTTACATCATAACATTTCCTAATTTAAGTACATACCCTAAGGTTAGTTCCTAAACTTAGGTATCTGCGGTCGAAACAGCGACTTTCGTCCCGTTTCAGATTCGCAGAGTAATCTCGGCTTGAAGTCAGTATCCAGCTCATAGCTGATTCTGAACATTAATACATATATTTTATGTACCACACTAAGTATTTAAAATCCAATTTCAATACTAGTAGTGAACATAACTTTGACAAATTTTTTTAAAGTTAGAGCCTCACCCTTTCTTTAATTCCTTCGTGTCTTCCATATCCAAATGGTAGTCACTTTGGGATATGTCAATTATCTTTTTCAATATTTCACAAACCTTTGGCCAAGCCTTAGGTTTCGGAATATCGAAACGATATGCACCTCGTGCAACATGCCCAATTGCAAACTTTGACTTTTCTCCACTAGAATAGTCAATTAATTCTCCAAGAATTATTAATTGCAACTTTAATACTTTTAAATCTAAAGATAGATTTATTATAAGTATATTAATTAAGCACTAAAGTCATCATCACATAAATCTTCCAAAGATTTTATGCTCAACTTTTGCTTAATTATGGGCTTAGTCATAATAAGTTATTTTATCAAATAAATTAACCTATTATTAATTCCCAATTGAAAATTAAATCATTTAAAACATTTAATCCAAGGATTATATATTTTAAATATTCAACTTTTTCAATTCTTTCTAGATTTCAATAGTCCAACTATTTAATCAATTTAATTAGGTACTATTTATTATAATGATTACAATAACCCAATTATTTAATCAACTATAATTTTAATATTGATTACTATAATCCAATTATAAAATCAACTATCATTTTAATTCAATTATATTGATTACTATAATCTAATTATAAAATTAACTATATATTGAATGAGTTTGTATATAGTCCAACTATATAAATTTTTAAAACAACGTAAAATATTGACGAATGATATTTGTTTGAGCGCGTATGGCGAGTAATTAAACGAATGTTGCAAATTCAATACTTGCCTCCCACTATTTTTCGTCGAGCCTCTAACCCTCTGTGGAGTACTCGGGAAACCGTGTTTCCTAGTGGGCTAGGATCCTGTTAAATAACATACAACCTTGACTTTGGCCAACAAGCTATATGCTACTTAACCAGGTAGATCTCACAGATCAATTGGATCCAATCCAATTCCCAGATCCGGTTAGGTGGACATCCAAGTCCTAAACATATTACTTATGCCAATGTATCTAATACATTTTCTAACCTTATCCTCCGAATCATCTAGGCCTTGGCTTTGGCACAACAAACCTAATGACTCCAGTTAAGCGGGACCCATTGACAAGGAAATTTTCGTAATCAATGTCGTTGGACAAGAAGTGATCTTGACTTTGGCCAACAAATCACAACTTGGACAAGACACCGATGTGGAACAAACTCTCATGATTCAAATACATTCATTGACAAGGTCTTGACTTTGGTCAACAAACCAATGCCAATGGATCTTGAACAAGAATCATTCAATGGAAGGATAATCGCTTAATATAAAACGAGGGTTTTTCGCGTGCAAATTGGCTACCAATTAATTATCTTTGTTAGGTCTCATCATCATACACCCTTAAACATGCATTCTAAATACATAATAAAGCAGTATGAAATAAAATAATAATGATATGCGGATGGATACTTTACATATTGATCCTAGATCAAATCTCTCCCTTTCTCACTCAAGCTAGCACTTGCACTACTTCTACCCGTTACACTACACTTCTAAAGAAACCTCATATACATAGAGGGGAATAGGTGAGAAGAGAATACAAGAGAATAGAGGTGATAAGGCTGGACACGCAGGTCCAATTAATAAATCGAATTTATTACAACAATTTCTAAAATTGCCCACCCATCTAATATCCATCCGATATACATTATTCATTCAACACAACCAAGTATTCACACATATAAGCATGCTATCAATCAATCTAATCAAATTAATTAATCTGATAATTAAGTGATCATCCAATGTTCAAACAACGATTTGATTTTGTTCGAGTCAAACTCGTTTTTGCGAATAAGTACTTAAAGTACGAATTCATGAATTAAATTAAACTACATCATTAAATCTAATTTAACATGTATTTAATACTAATTCACTATTCAATTCCAAATTAAATATTACACTTTTATTTAATAAACCTTTTACGATTTAAATTCCAAATCTAATCGTAACGCGTCTCAAAGACCGATTAACGTCCAACGTCAATTCAATTAAAGTCTAATGGGCTTTTGATTGATTTCATAAGGCGTGGACTTTTGGTCAACTCGGGTCAAACCGATAACAAAAGTCCAATCCGAGATTTACCCCATAAGCCCATAAATCAATCTTGGCCCATTAGGCCCAATTGAACTTTAAAGGTTCATTAAGTCGCATTTGGGCTTTATGGTTAAGGTTTTGGGCCCAATTGGATCCAATCCACTTGGCCTAAACCAAACTTGATAAATCAAGCCCAATAGGCCCAAATACAACATTAAGTCCAATTTCCAAAATTAGGCCCAAATAATTAAATTCAAAAAATCCAATTTTCCCAATTTAATTACCAAAGTGCATTACATGATTAATAACCTAAATCAACATTTCTAAAACACCAAATTAGTCCAATTAATCATGCTCATTTCATTATTATATGTCCAACACACAAATTGAAAAATCAAACCCATTAACATGCTTCTTTAGTCTCGGCCAAGGAAGGATTTTGTGTCCGATTCGGTTTCAATCCAATCGAACCACAATCGACATTAAATCAACATCCCAAATGATTTCATACACATCCAATGTCATAAAATCAAAAAATACCAAGACATTAGGAGCAATGTAGATTCGGCCAACATAGAATTTTTGGGGATTTTTGTCCAATTCGAAATCCAATCCAATTCGATTCAAATTAACATCAACCTAATTGATTCCAACTCATCAAATGAATCAAAAAACAAAAATTCCAAGAACCCAAAATTGCTTCAACATTCGGCCAACACTAAAAAATTGGGGATTTTTGATCCAATCATTATTTCATGAAATTGATCCAATCAAACCTCAATTAAACATCAATTAAACATGCTCAATCAAACAATTTAACCAAATCATGCTCAAAATCAATTTACCCAAATTTTAAGCCCTAAAATTTCATGCTTGCAACATTAGCTCATGATGCCATTGTTGAGTTTTTATCTAGGTCCCAAGATCAAATCAAGACATGAAATAATGCGTGAATACATCAACGGAGGTAGCGGAATACTCACATCGATCGGTTGAGTCGATTTGAAGACGAATCAAAGCCGAAAAGCCCACTGCCTTAGGCGCCCACTGCAGCAGTCCACTCTCTTCAAATTTCAGTTTTGAGCTGTGAAAACGGAGCTCCAAGCTTCGTCCGACGGATCCCGGCTCATGGGTGTGAACCTCCCTACCACCTTCGCAAGACTCGTAAGTGTGCTAGCACTTGAGATTTTGCAATAAAATCCCACTCTTGGCTTCCCTTAGCTCACGGCAATTGCTTCTAAAACCAGTCCAAATTTCAGTGTTTGGGCGTGAGGAGAGGAGAGAAAAAGAGAGAGAAGAAATTGTGTTATGTCTTGGAGAAAGCATTTACCAAATGCCTTTATATATTTTCAATAAAGAAATATATTAAAACAATTACAATTTGATTTAATTAAAACCAAAAGTAAATGTTTTTTCCCTCCAAACACTATTCCAACCACTCACATCACTATTCACATGTCACTTTAATAAAGTGACTTGATGCAAGTCATGTCAATCAATCAATCACACATATCAATCAATCAAATGTCACATCACTCAAAGTGACGTTTGATTTGACGCTTGATGTGACGAATGACTTGACGTTGGATTTGACGCTTGATGTGACTTGCGTCGCCGCACTCGAATTCGAAATATGAATGCGCTCGTAATCACACTCGGGCTCGGGTTCGCTAATTCCAAATTAACGATTTTTCGTCGCGTCGTAATTAAATGATTCCGCCTAACGATTTCACTATTCACGTCGCTAACGAATTAATTCTAAATTAATTCGTTCGCCGAATTAAAATCTAATTTTAATTCCGCGTCGAAATCTAATTTCTTTTAATATATCGAATATATTAATTTACCGATTAATTCCAAATTAATCGTTATCTCTCTAGACGATATTTTATCCTAGATAAAATATCTCCGTAATTAATCCAAGATTAATTTTCTCTCTCTTCTATATAATCCCAGATTATACTGATTAATTTTCTCTCTCTTCTATATAATCCCAGATTATACAAGAGTGTGAGTTGTGCGTCATCGGTGGATTATCGGGAAGTGACCCATGAGATCTCCGGATAAGTTGGCTATAAATACGGTCGTCGGTGTAACCGAATCACGTACGTACCAAGTACTACGTTCTACCGATTTACGAGACAAGGTCGACTCCTAGCAAAGTACCAAGTCTACCCAAATTCTCCGGACATATCCTTTTAAGAATATTTAGATCTATATCAAGCGTAGTATACAATCGTATTGTGTGTATCGGCCCAGTATCGGATAGTCACGTGCTAGGGCTGGGGCTGGATAAGTGTCTACCCCGTCCGAAGCACATATCGGATGTCTGGTAACTAGTCTCTATAATCGGATATTCATGACCTGGTCATAATATCACGATTGGATGCGCATCACTTAAGAGCACTACTACCGTATCCTGCGTGACATCATCTCCAATATGACTGAAGTGACACTTCCGTCTTGACATCACACCCAATACTCTACGATTCTCTGATAAACCCAGAAGTGGTGTACACAGAACCGATCAAAGCCCCCAACCACCAAAACCAAAGTTTATCGATTATCGTAAGTATTAGCGATGCAAGTCTCAGGTTAAGACTATACACACCTACCTTGATTTCGGCCTCCCATAGACAACTAGTCATAATACCAATGGGATTCCGAGGGGTCTATCCAGAGCGAAGCTGTTTCCCGTACCATCGGTGAAACACGACCTCCTATCACACTTGCATAAGTCTCCAACACTTATATATATGAGAACTATGTCGTTGTGCCCTCACAACGCACACAAGTGCAATACTAGCCTATTCCGCATTATCGATGTCCAGTCTCGATAATACTACGGCTAGGGATATTTAATGATTAATCCTTCGTGGACTGATACTGTCTCATATCACTCAATCCAGGAACTAATCATAGGGACCTCTCTTCATTTATATATCTATGGTGATCTAATCACAAATGATGAGAGTGCAATATCTTTATTACATAGATAATTTGCTACAACAACACAATGATCTGTGCAAATAGTGACGCTATGGGTCATATTATCCAACATGGAACTCTTCCAACAAAAACACCTCCGTTAAGAGTAAACACGAATCCTGATGTAGACTTTCTATCATCAGGATCCGATTGGTAATAGGAATCCGTATACCCATTAACTTGCAGTTCGTTGCCTCCATAGATAATAAACTTATCCTGAGTACCTTTAAGTTACTTGAGGATATGTTTAATGGATATCCAATGGTCATTTCCTGGATTGGACTGATATCTGCTCATCACACTAACTACAAAGCTAATATCAGGCCTAGTACATAACATGGCATAGATGATGCTACCCAAACACAAAGCATAAGATTGATTAGACATTCTAATCTTCTCATCTTCTGTTTGCGGACACATCTTTTTCCAAATATATAAGCCATGTCTGAACGGTATGTTTGCTGTCTTACAGTTACCAAAATTATATCGTTCTAAGATCTTATCTATGTACGTTGATTGTGATAACCTAATAAACTTCCTTTCTCTATCTCTATAGAGTTTTATGCCTAAGACATAAGAAGTTTCACCCAGGTCCTTCATGGAGAAATTATTACTGAGGTAAGCTTTGACATCTTTCATCATCCGAATATCATTCCAATAATAAGGATGTCATCAACATAGAGAATTAAAAATACCACCATACTCCCATGTCCTTCTAATAAACACAGGATTCTTCCGAATTCTTAAGAAAACTAGACAATTTGATTATCTCGTCGAATCGAAGATTCCAACTTCGTGATGTCTGTTTAAGTCCATAAATGGACTTCTTCAGTTTGCATACCATGCCCGAGTTTTCACTAGATGCAAAACTCTCCAGCTGTTCCATATAGATTTCTTCATCAAGAAATCTATTTAGAAAATTCGTTTTGACATCCATTTGCCAAATCTTATAATCATGATATGCGACAATTGATAATAAAATCCTGATGGACTTCAGCATAACAACTAGCGAAAAAGTTTCATCGTAGTCAACACCAGGTCGCTGCGAGTAACCTTTAGCTACCAGTCAGGCTTTAAAAATTTCAACATTTCCATCGGGCCCTCGTTTCATCCTATAAATCCATTTACAACAAATAGGAACAATTCCTTCGGGAAGTGGAACCAAGTTCCAAAATTGATTCTCATGCATTGCGTCCATCTTGTATTTCATGGCGTCTTGCCACTTCACGGAGTCGATGTCCAACATGGATTCTCTATAGGTAAAAGGGTCAGTCTCTTCAACTAAGAGAACACCAAGACTCTTTTCTTGTATCAAATACAAGCGTTCAGGAGGTCTAGATACCCTTTGTGACCTACGAAGTGTGTGTGTTAAAGGTTCTCCATCTTCTTGAACTATAGGCTCCTCCATTAGTTCGTTGGTTCCAAGTTGTGCTTTATCAAATTCAACATGTCTATGATCACCATCTTTAGCCAAAAATTATATTTCTAGAAATTTTATGAAACGAGCTATGAACACATTTCGATGCTCTGTGTGATAGAAAAAATATCCTTTTATATTTGAAGGATATCCAACAAACCTAAACTTCTTCTCTCGAGGCAAAAGCTTATTTTTTCTGAGCCATCTTGACATAAGTAGGAAACCCCCAAATCTTAATATAACTAAGATTCGGTTTCCTACTGGTCCATATCTCATGCGGAGTCGTAGGAACAGTCTTAGAAGGAATCTTGTTCAAAATATATGCGGCAGTTAAAATAGCATAAACCCATAAATAATAGGGTAAATCTGTATAACTCACATCGATCGAGCCATATCCAATAAAGTCTGATCTCCCCTCATTGACACTCCATTATGCTAAAGAGTACCGAGAGGAGTATATTAAGCGAGGATCCCATTCTCATTTAAATAATCAGTGAACTCTGAACTCATATATTCACCAACTCGATCAGATCGAAGGCATTTAATATATTGACCAGTTTGTTTTTCAATTTCATTTCGAAATTCTTTGAACTTTTCAAAGGTTTCCGATTTATGTCTCATTAAATAGATATAATTGTACCGTGATAGATCATCGGTAAAGGTAACGAAGTATGAAAAATCACTGTGAGTAGTTTGACTGATTGGACCACATACATCAAAATGTATGAGTTCCAATAGGTTAGTGGCACGGTGTCCAATACCTGAAAATGGGGCTTTGGTCATTTTACCTCGAATACAAGATTTGTAAGTTGGATAAAGTTCAATGATGAGATCATATATCAACCATTCTTAACCAATTGGGTTAGGTATTTGACGCATATATTACCCAACCTTATGTGCCACAGTTCAGTATTATTTATATCAGATTGTTTACGTTTATTTATTCCATTAATAAATATATCCTGTGAGGTATGTAATATGTAATGACCATGCTCGTTTGGACAAAAAAAGATATGAATATTATAACTATCATATAAATACAAAGAAAAATTCTTAATATTTATATTATAACCTTCAGTATCTAATACAAAAAGAGAAATAATATTCGCCACACATCCAGGCACAAAATAACAGATATTTAACAAATGTCTCCCACTTGGTAAGGGAATCTCACACATATGCCCACTACAACTGCATCCAGAGATTCATCACTCCCGAATCACAACTGCATCTCCCCAGATTCCAGCCATCTACTTCCCTTCAACACCTACAATGTATTGCAAATGTGAATAGGACAAGCTGAATCCAAACTCCAATTAGATGTCATAGCTTTACAAGCCAATGAGATATCGATAATAAGAAAAATAAAAGTACCTAATTTCGATGCTCTTTCATTCCTTAGTTGTACAAGATAGTCCGGGCAGTTCCATTTCTAGTGCTCGATTTTCTGGCAGTGGTGGCATTTTTCTTTAGAATCTCTTTTGGGGTTCGTCGTCTTACCTTGGGGAGGAATATTGAAACCCTTCTTCTTATTTCCTTTTTTCTTTTTCCTCTTCACCTTGGATTGGGAAGAAGCGGAAAGTGAAATGGGTTTCGGAAGGCGAGTCAGAATTCCCTTCCTCAAATCTTACTCTGCTGTGAGAAGCATCCTATGCAACTCACGGTAAGAACAGTGAATCCCATTCATATTGAAGTATATTACAAACTGGCGATATGACGCTGGGAGTTAACCCATAATGACACTATGACCAAGAGTTTCATTGAGAGGGAAATCTTGTCGCCTCAACTACTCGATCAAATCGATCAAGTGAATCACATGCGGACTCACAGCCTGCCCCTCTTTATGTATAGAATGGAGCACTTCCATCAAAACTCTATGAACCATGACCTGTTCCTGGTTCATGAACAATTCATGAAGTTATGTCATCATGCTATATGCATCAAGCATCTCAAAATAAGTCTTCTTAAGCTTAGAAGAAAGAGAACTCCGGATGAATGATTTAACCCTTAAATCATCATCCTTCCATCGCTGGAAATTCTCATATTCCTCAGGAGATGCATCGGGTGATATAGCAAGCTGTAATGGACCATCCAAAATATACCCCAGCTTTATCGGAATTGAGGACAATCCTCAAGTCCATATCCCAATCCGCAAAGTTTTTTACGCCTTTTAGCTTGTTTGTATCAAGCATACGAGCAAATGGATTGTTTAGAGGTGTCGCCATCACAAATCTATCAAATAGACAGCGAATCAACGGTAAGCAGATAAAAAGATAATAACAGTTTCAACTTATATCCTAAAGCATTAACTAGATCATGAATTTTTAATCTAAAAATGCCCCTCCCACTATTTCATGCAATACTGTAATCCCTAAATAGAATAAAAAAAACATGTGATAATCAAATCATAACATAGTAATGAAAGATGGACCCCATTAATATATTTCAGCTCACAGCTTTGGCACGTTCTCGCCTACGTATATTCATTTAGGTAGACAACTTATTGTCGATCACTCAAAAGTGACTCTTGGGTTTTCGGTTCTGGTCGTTTCTCATTGTGACAGCTTTGGCACGTTCACAAAAGGCGTACCAATGTCAAACTTGTCAATGATGAATTCAAGATACTTGCGAAACCCTGACAGCTTTGACACGTTCAGGATTCCATTTTCACTTAAATTCTCCTAATATCAAATATATCTGGTACAAATAAATTTCTACCGGCCATATCCTCACAGCTTTGGCATGTTTTTGGATATAACCACATAAAATTTATAGATAAGCGGTATTGACAAGATGAACCAATTAAAATGCATCAAATACATTTTAAATTAAAAACTTATTTTAAAATGGGGATTTTTCCACAAAAAATGCTTTTAATTTATTTAATGAAATTAAATAAACACATTCTTGATTAAAGTCAAGATTAAAGTCAACATTGAATTTTAAAGGCATATTCATATATCGGGGTTCCAGAATCAGACTCGCTCTGATACCATTTTTGTAGGGGTTTTATAGGGAATTACAAGGTTAGCGCAGCGGAACGCGGAAAAACGATTTTTTCGATTTCAAAAATTTTTCTTGGAACAATTAAATAAACTTATTATTTCATTAACCAATACTTAAAATCTGAAATTTTAACCCAAGAAATCATAGTTCTTATAATTATAAAATAACCTCAAAGTTTTACAAATTAATTATTTTGGTCATTAAAATGTCAAATACATATTTAATTGATTCCAAATCAATCCCTAAATAATTTATACATAATTAGGAACCAAACCAGAAACTTTTCTAGATTTACGAAACTGCCCAAAATATTTCCAGAATTACGAAATCTGCCCAGATTTTTAATTAATTATAATTTGGCCCAATTTATTCAAAACACTTCAAGATCAAATCCAATCAATCCTAAATTTGACATTCATCAAATATACATCAAATTATATCATATATATGAAAAGTCCCAAAATTTGAATGGGTTAAGAACTCTAATTTCACAAATTACTCAAATTGGATAATTTACATTAAATTGACAAAATTCAACACTTTAATCATCGAATTACCACACTATTCAAGTCTCATCATCATGAAATTAATCAAGAATAATTCTAGGTTAATTATGAATAGCTAATTAACTATAGAATGACAACTTTAATTTTCTAATTAATTTATTAAGCTTAATTACAATAATAAGTAAATAAATTAATCATACATGCTTATCACATCCAACAAGCTTTAAAACACAATCAATTAAGAATTCAAAGAGTAGATACATCAACTTAGCAATACAAATTGAAGTTAAGATTAATTGAAATAATTTTCATGTAGAAAAGAAAATGAAATTACTTACAAAAATTCAAGTTTTTGCTTTCATTCCAACAAATGCTCTCAACTCTCATTTGTAAATATTGTGTAACTTATGTAACTAATGAAAATCAAAACCAAAATATTTTATATGTTATTTTCTCTATTTTCCGTAAATTAACAAAAAGAAATAACAAATTATTTTAGTAGTTTTATTTTCATTAGTCCAAGTTTCACTTTATTAAAGATAACCTTTATCCAAAAATAAGGCAAACTTACATGTGTTGCCAATAAGGTAATGCCATTTCCAAGCTTTGGAAAAAAAAATGATGACTTAAGATATTTGTAATTTTAATTACTTTAATCATATAACATTTATATAATTAAATAATTAAATACAAATATCTTAAATATATGTATTATATTTACATAAAATAATCAAAATACATATATCAATCATATATGTTAAATATCACAATTTGATATTTTATTAATATCTATTTATTAAAATCAAGTATTAAATACAAATACACATTAATTCGAAAATGACTGTTAGGTCCCGATTGCATGTATTTTTCGTTTAACCGTTAAACAAGTTATAAATAATTAGTATTATTCTTAACAGTTGCCCTAGTGCCCTACGAGTATCTTTCATTAGTGAGACTCTCTAGATTCATGTATATCCGTCACGAAATCAAATATCGTGTCCATAATTCACCCACCTGTAAATTATGACGAACACGGATAATCTCTCTGAATCATATAGAACGAGATTGATGCATACATATAATCCATCCGTCACATGTATCCGGATTAATCCAGATATATAGATACAAAGGTCAAATCTCTATAGATATAATCATGTCGACGTTTCTATTAGTAATCTCTCAAATAACACTTAGAAATGATTTCTATAGTGTACCACGGGCCTATGGATTTAAAAGATTGCTAATTCCATATTGAATACCTATATTGATTATTTACATTAAATAATCAAAATACATATATCAATCATATATGTTAAATATCACAATTTGATATTTTATTAATATCTATTTAATAAAATCATGTATTAAATACAAATACACATTAATTCGAAAATAACTGTTAGGTCCCGATTGCATGTATTTTTTGTTTAACCGTTAAACAAGTTATAAATAATTAGTATTATTCATAACAGTTGTCCTAGTGCCCTACGAGTATATTTCATTAGTGAGACTCTCTAGATTCAGGTATATCCGTCACGAAATCAAATTTCGTGTCCATAATTCACCCAACTGTAAATTATGACGAACACGGATAAACTCTCTGAATCATACAGATCGAGATTGATGCATACATATAATCCATATGTCACAGGTATCCGGATTAATCCAGATATATAGATACAAACATCAAATCTCTATAGATATAATCATGTCGACGTTTCTATTAGTAATCTCTCAAATAACACTTAGAAATGATTTCTACAGTGTACCAAGGGCCTATGGATTTAAAAGATTGCTAATTCCATATTGAATACCTATATTGATTATTTACATTAAATAATCAAAATACATATATCAATCACATATGTTAAATATCACAATTTGATATTTTACTAATATCTATTAATAAAATCAAGTATTAAATATAAATACACATTAATTCGGAAATGACGGTTAGGTCCCGATTGCATGTATTTTTCGTTTAACCGTTAAACGAGTTATAAATAATTAGTATTATTCATAACAGTTGCCGTAGTGCCCTACGAGTATATTTCATTAGTGAGACTCTCTAGATTCAGGCATATCTGTCACGAATTAAATTTCGTGTCTATAATTTACCGACCTGTAAATTATGACGAACACGGATAAACTCTCTGAATCATACAAGTCGAGATTGATGCATACGTATAATCCGTCCATCACAGGTATCTGATTAATCCAAATATATAGATACAAACATCAAATCTCTATAGATATAATCTTGTCGACGTTTCTATTAGTAATCTCTCAAATAACACTTAGAAATTATTTCTACAGTGTACCACGGGCCCATGGATTTAAAAGATTGCTAATTCCCTATTGAATACCTATGTTATGTACACAAAGCTGACGGATCCTATCTTGATACACAGAGGATATCCTGAGCATCAATTCACACCCAATAAACAGACGGAGGTCTGATATAAATAGATCAGTGATGTGACTACTATCTAAGTGTCGATGATTACTTAGATATCCACAGTGGTATCTCAAGTCAAAGAATCACTATGATCACTAAACCCGAGAAGATTCTTATTGACGTTGGTGTACCATCTATTAAGAATCTTCAGTGAGTCGTTTAATATTTATCCGCTATAAACACCTACACATCTATTCAAGTCTCCAAGACTCATAGTTCACTGAGAAACCATTGGAATCCAAGATTCCAATATACGACATGTATCATTCTCAACGGGTTTACTTTATTGACTAAGTAGTGTAAACCTTAACTGAGAACATTCTAAGAATGACAACACTATGATACATTTCAATGTCAGTTGCGACGATTTTAGAACAGTATCATAACTAATCATTCTAAGGTCGGTTACGTATTTACCATATACAAAAACAAGTCATATAAAAGAAATTGTTCATTTTATTCATAATAAAATGTTACATTAGTATTTATAAGAAAATACATAAAAAAAAAAATGGCGCTCAGAGCACCAACCCTAACAAACCAGATGTCCAATTAAGTGAAAGATCTACAACACATATTCTACGTACGTTGAATAGAATACCAAGGCCTCATGAGAGATTATTTTTAAGAACTGATATGAGCCTTGTTAATATTCTCTTGGATAAAACAGATTTGACTACATATAAACAGACGATATTGGATATCGATTCGGGAAAATAGCAGGAAGTCATGAAGTTCGAAATGGATTATATGCATGATAATCAAGTCTGGGACTTAGTTGAACTTCCTAAAAAAGTTAAACCTATTGATTGTAAATGGGTTCATAAAAGGAAGCAAGGTCCCGATAGAAAGGTGGAAACCTTTAAGGCCCGACTAGTAGTGAAAAGTTACACTCAACGTCATGGGATTGACTGCGAGGAAACTTTTTCATCAGTAGCCATGCTAAACTCCATTAGGATTCTTTTATCCATTGTTGCATATCATGATTATGAGATATGACAGAGAATGTGAAGACTGCTTTCCTAAATAGATTTCTCGATGAGGATATCTATATGGAACAACCATAAGGCTTTAATATCTAGTGAAAATTCAAACTTGGTTTGTAAGCTCCAGAAGTCTATTTATGGACTTAAACATGCATTCCGAAGCTTGAATCGTCATTTTGATTGGATAGTTAGATTATTTGGATTCATCAAGAATGAGGAAAAATCGTGTGTTTATAAGAAATTTAATGGGAGTCTGATAGTATTCCTTATTTTGTATGTAGTCGACATCCTTATCATTGGGAATGATATAGGATTGATGCAAAGTGTGAAAGTATACCTTTACAAGAAATTCTCCATGAAAGACATGGGTGAAGCTTCCTATATACTGGGTATAAGGCTCTACCGGGATAGAGTTAGGAAGCTTATAAGGCTGTCACAATTCACGAACATAGATAAAATATTAGAAAAGTAAGGTTTTACCAACTGTAATATAATAAATGTATCTTTCTGATACGACATACATCTTTTGAAGAAAATGACATCTCAAATTGAGGAAGAAAGAGTAAGATTGTCTAACTTGACATATGCTTCTTGTATTGGAAGCATTATATATTTTATGCTATGTATGAGACCTGACATCATTTCGGCATCAGTGTGACTAGTTGATACCAATCTAATCTGGGTGATGATCATTGGACACCAGTGAAACATATCTTGAAATATCTTAAGGGTACTAAGGATAAATTTCTCATTATGGAGATTATGAGATACAAGTTAAAGGTTATACAGACTCTGTTGAGTTTTTATTAGGTCCCAAGATCAAATCAATGCATGAAAACATGAGTGAATACATCAACGGAGGTAGCGGAATACTCACATCGATCGGTTGAGTCGATTTGGAGATGAATAAAGCCCAAAACTTCACTGCCAAGGACGCCCACTGCTGGCAGTCCACTGTCCACATTTTTCAGATTTGAGCTGAGAAAACGGAGCTCCGAGCTTCGTCCGATGGATCCCGGCTCATGGGTGAACCTCCCTACCACCTTCGCAAGACTCGTAAGTGTGCTAGCACTTGGATTTCCACCATGAAAACCCACTCTTGCCTCCCTTGAAATTCACGATTTTGATGAACAAAACCAGAAACTTTTCAGCCCTTTGGGCGTGAGAAAGAGAAAGAAAAGAGAGAGATGGATTTGTGTGTTAAGTGTTAAATGAAATGCATTTAGTATATCTTATATACTTAGCTTGAAATTCCAATGAATTTCATTTTCATTTACCTTTAATTTGCATTCCAAAAGTCAAAAAGGTAAACACTATACACATCAACTATTCACATGTCACTTTATGTCAAGTGTCATGTCTTTCAATCAATCAATCACATCAATCAATCAATCACTCAAAGTGACTTTTGATTTGACGCTTGATGCGACTGATTGATTTGACGCTTGATGCGACTTGTGATGCCGCATTCGAATTCGAAATACGAATGCGCTCGCAATCACACTCGGGCTCGGGTTCGTTAATTCTAAATTAAAGATTTTTCCGTCGCGTCGTAATTAAATGATTACGCCTAGCGAATTCACTATTCACGTCGCTAACGAATTAATTCTAAATTAATTCGTTCGCCCGAATTAAAATCTAATTTTAATTCCGCGTCGAAATCTAATTTCGTTTAATATATCGAATATATTAATTTACCGATTAATTCCAACTAATCGTTATCTCTCTCTAGACGATATTTTATCCTAGATAAAATATCTCCGTAATTAATCCTAGATTAATTTTCTCTCTCTCTCTATATAATCCCAGATTATTCAAGAGTGCGAGTTGTGCGTCATCGGTGGATTATCAGGAAGCGACCCATGAGATCTCCGGATAAGTTGGCTATAAATACGGTCGTCGGTGTATCCGAATCACGTACGTACCAGTACTACGTTCTACCGATTTACGAGACAAGTCTACTCCTAGCAAAGTACCAAGTCTACCCAATTCTCCGGACATATCCTTTTAAGAATATTCAGATCTATATCAAGCGTAGTATACAATCGTTTTGTGGTATCGGCGGCCCAGTATCGGATAGTCACGTGCTAGGGCTGGGGCTGGATAAGTGTCTACCCCGTCCGAAACACATATCGGATGTCTGGTAACTAGTCTCTATAATCGGATATTCATGACCTGGTCATAATATCACGATTGGATGCGCATCACTTAAGAGCACTAATACCGTATCCTGCGTGACATCATCTCCATTATGACTGGAGTGATACTTCCGTCTCGACATCACACCCAATACTCTACGACTCTCTGATAAACCCAGAAGTGGTGTACACAGAACTTGGTCAGAGTCCCCAACAACCAAAACCAAAGTTTATCGATTATCGTAAGTATTAGCGATGCAAGTCTCAGGTTAAGACTATACACACCTACCTTGACTTCGGCCTCCCATAGACACATAGTCATAATACCAATGGGATTCCGAGGGGTCTATCCAGAGCGAAGCTGTTTCCCGTACCATCGGTGAAACACGACCTCCTATCGCACTTGCATAAGTCTCCAACACTTATATATATGAGAACTATGTCGTTGTGCCCTCACAACGCACACAAGTGCAATACTAGCCTATTCCGCATTATCGATGTCCAGTCTCAATAATACTACGACTAGGGATATTTAATGATTAATCCTTCGTGGACTGATACTGTCTCATATCATCTCAATCCAGGAACTAATCACAGGGACCTCTCTTCATTTATATATCTATGGTGATCTAATCACAAATGATGAGAGTGTAATTTCCTTGTTACATAGTTAATTTGCTACAGCAACACAATGATCTGTCCAAATAGTAACGCTATGGGTCATATTATCCAACAATCTCCCACTTGGCACGTAGCGAGTCACTCAAGTGTTCCAACACTTGAACTATGTAAGGTTCGCTCAAATTGCTCAGGAAAGGTTTTCGTCAGCGGATTTGTTTGATTATCGTCTGACGCGATTTACACGATCATCACATCGCCACGATGTATGATCCGAACGAATCAGATGATATAGAAGTATATATCTGGATCGTCGATGAGACCTTTAATTCCTTAGCCTGTGCTGACGCCTAGTTCAGCTGCTAACAGAACTATATCTAATCTAATTAGATTTATGTTCGATCCAAATGGCTTCTTTTGCTGCCTCAGCTGCAGCAATAATCCGCATTTGTTGTTTTTATTCGGCAACAGTTATCTTGCTTGGAAGATTTCCAGCTCACTGTCCCGTTATTCAAACTTTATAGTACCGTAGTATTTATTAGTTTGGAAACTTGCAACGGTGATCCCAGTCACTTCAAGTTCTCCTTCTCCATAGTTTAAGACAGCATCTTTAGTTCTCTAAGATACTAACAGATGTTCTCAATCTTTAATCCAATGACTATCACTTGGATTAACCTGATCGTGACTCCATATGCTCGAAGCGTATGAGACACCCTATCATGTACATTTTAAATGTACAATTTCTCAGAGAGTGTTAACAACTCCAAATCTATCCCAGTAGATCTTTATTCCTTGAATAAAGGTTGTTACTCCCCAGAATTCTACGGAGAATTTTTATTTGAAAGAATATCTATGAAAGCCAAGCTTTCTACAATAGCTATATGGGAATTTCACTGTCAGTGCGCCCTCCCACTAACCTCCTTATATACACAAGAATTATTTCGTTTTGAGTCAAAATCATAAACCATTATGATTATTTCAAAACGACAGTTCCAAGAACCTTATGCTTGCATTGATCCAAACATGGATCGAATAACCCGCAAACCTTGTTTGTCGGTTATACAAAATCGTCAGAATGTTGTAAACATCTCCAAAAGGTTTCCTTTCAGGAAAGCGATTTTGATTTATAACTGACACATTTCATAAATGAAATATACAGTTATCAACAAGCATTTTCAAAATGGATTTACCATGGCAACAGGTAAAAGGTTGAACCGTTATTAACACAATGTTGATAACGATACCTTTCCGTCAAAAGCCCAGCTTTGTACGTTGGTATGTTGCCTTCCATGTATGTCTTCCTTGAAGACGTTTAATGTACCAATAGGCACAATGCCTTATGGTACAACAACTAGTATCCAAAATAGTTGTCATACATTGAATCCATTTCGGACTCATGGCACTTTGCCATAACAGGGAGTTGATACTCGTATCACTTCCTCAAAACGTAGTCGGATGGTACACCTCCATAAGATTGACATCTTTATGAGGTTAGATCAGAAACCCATACCCTAGGTTATTTTCTGACTCTATCCGATCTACGAAGTTCTTGTGTATTTGAAGATTAATGGTACAGATTCATCATAGATGAACTATTTGTGTTCCATTAAGGTCTTCGTGCCTTGAACAGTGTTACTCCGATTTTCATCGAGTATCACTATCCTCCCACTGACCACTGCATATCGGTATTTCTCTCAGGAAAACCGCATGGTGAGCAACAATTACATTGTTCTCATGTGAGATTTACAAGTACTATACTTAAGGTTTCCCTTAGGATAACCTATATCGGCACTTATCCAATTTGGGTCTTTTAGTTTGGTATCATCCAAACGTTATGCCTGGCACACCCAAATTATCAGGAATGAGAAACTCCGTTTCTTTCCTGTTTATATCCTATATGATATCTGTCAAACAGATCTACATGGAACCTTATTCTAAATAAGTTTTTCACTGTTAATACATATCCTGTAGAAGGAAATAGTAGCTCAGAGCGACTCGTGACAAACCTTATCATGTCCAACAAAATTTGGTTTTTGGTTCGGACACACCATCTAACTGACGTGTCTCGGGAGGAGTCCTCATATGAAAGAATACCGTACTCTTTCATGTACATATGAAACTTACTGCTTAAGTAATTTCCATTACGGTCTAACCGTGGCGGAATAATACTATAGCCGATCTGTTTATATACTTCGTGTGAAAACTTCAAAAGTTTCCGATCTGTGTTCTTCAAAAGAAACACATAACCATAACGTGATGCCACATCCGTTAAGGTCACGAAATATTCATGTTCACATCTAGCCTAGCTAGATATGGGCCCACTAACTTCACCTTGAATAGGGCTAACAGATCGGTGGCCCTTTTACTATTACCAAGTAAATAGTATTTTAGGTATTTAACCCAATAAACTAGATTCGTAGACCTTATTTGAATAGTCAAATCAGTCCTAGTTCCCACTCTTCAAAAGTGTGGATATACGAGTCTTGTTTAATTGTGTCCTAGACAACAATGCCACAAATAAGTCTCTATTGATCAAATCAATTTGAGCTATTTATTTGTCATTTTTATATGTTTGAGACTTTACTATATTCAAAATATAAATTATGTTATTTACATCTAATGTATTTATCTCAGTATCATCTTTATATAATAAAACACTTTAGTGTTCTAGAATATAAAGGTTTTATCCGCAACGGATTAAACAATGATATAGAGATAATGTCTCTAGTCAAACTAGTTACATCATAACATTTCCTAATTTAAGTACATACCCAAAGGGTAGTTCCTAAACTTAGGTATCTGCGGTCGAAACAGTGACTTTCGTCCCGTTTCCGATTCGCAGAACAATCTCGGCTTGAAGTCAGTATCCAGCTCAAAGCGGATTCCGAACATCAATACATATATATCTTATGTACCACACTAAGTATTTAAAATCCAATTTCAATACTAGTTGTGAACATAACTTTGACAATTATTTTTAAAGTTAGAGCCTCGCCCTTTCTTTAATTCCTTCGTGTCTTCCATATCCAAATGGTAGTCACTTTGGGATATGTCAATTATCTTTTCAACATTTCACAAACCTTTGGCCAAGCCTTGGGTTTCGGAATATCGAAACGATATGCACCTTGTGCAACATGCTCAATTGCAAACTTTGACTTTTCTCCACTAGAATAGTCAATTAATTCTCCAAGAATTATAATTGTAACTTTAATACTTTTAAATCTAAAGATATATTTATTATAAGTATATTAATTAAGCACTAAAGTCATCATTACATAAATCTTCCAAAGATTTTATGCTCTACTATTTGCTTAATTATGGGCTTAGTCATAATGAGTTATTTTATCAAATAAATTAACCTATTATTAATTCCCAATTGAAAATTAAATCATTTAAAACATTTAATCCAAGGATTATATATTTTAAATATTCAACTTTCAAATTCTTTCTTGATTTTAATAGTCCAACTATTTAATCAATTTAATAAGGTACTATTTATTATAATGATTACAATAACCCAATTATTTAATCAACTATAATTTTAATATTGATTACTATAATCTAATTATAAAATCAACTATCATTTTAATTCAATTATATTGATTACTATAATCTAATTATAAAATCAACTATATATTGAATGAGTTTGTATATAGTCCAACTATATAAATTTTTAAAACAACGTAAAATATTGACGAATGATATTTGTTTGAGCGCGTATGGCGAGTAATTGAACGAATGTTGCAAATTCAATACTTGCCTCCCACTATTTTTCGTCGAGCCTCTAACCCTCTGTGGAGTACTCGGGAAACCGTGTTTCCTAGTGGGCTAGGATCCTGTCAAATAACATACAACCTTGACTTTGGCCAACAAGCTGTATATGTTACTTAACCAGGTAGATCTCACAGATCAATTGGATCCAATCCAATTCCCAGATCCGGTTAGGTGGACATCCAAGTCCTAAACAAATTACTTATGCCAATGTATCCAATACATTTTCTAACCTTATCCTCCGAATCATCTAGGCCTTGGCTTTGGCACAACAAACCTAATGACTCCAGTTAAGCGGGACCCATTGACAAGGAAAGTTTCGTAATCAATGTCTTTGGACAAGAAGTGATCTTGACTTTGGCCAACAAATCACAACTTGGACTAGACACCGATGTGGAACAAAACTCTCATGATTCAAATACATCCAATTGACAAGGTCTTGACTTTGGTCAACAAACCAATGCCAATCGGATCTTGAACAAGAATCATTCAATGGAAGGATAATCGCTTAATATAAAACGAGGGTTTTTCGCGTGCAAAATTGGCTACCAATTTATTATCTTTGTTAGGTCTCATCATCATACACCCTTAAACATGCATTCTAAACACATAATAAAGCGAGTATGAAATAAAATAATAATGATATGCGGATGGATACTTTACACATTGATCCTAGATCAAATCTCTCCCTTTTTCACTCAAGCTAGCACTTGTACTACTTCTACCCGTTACACTACACTTCTAAAGAAACCTCATATACATAGAGGGGAATAGGTGAGAAGAGAATACAAAGAGAAAGAAATGATAAGGCTGGACACGCAGGTCCAATTTAATAAATTGAATTTTACAACACAATTTCTAAAATTGCCCACCCATCTAATATCCATCCGATATACATTATTCATTCAACACAACCAAGTATTCACACATATAAGCATGCTATCAATCAATCTAATCAAATTAATTAATCTGATAATTAAGTGATCATCCAATGTTCAAACAACGATTTGATTTTGATCGAGTCAAACTCGTTTTTGCGAATAGGTACTTAAAGTACGAATTCATGAATTAAATTAAACTACATCATTAAATCTAATTTAACATGTATTTAATACTAATTCACTATTCAATTCTAAATTAAATGTTACACTTTTATTTAATAAACCTTTTGCGATTTAAATTCCAAATCTAATCGTAACGCGTCTCAAAGACCGATTAACGTCCAACGTCGATTTAATTAAAGTCCAATGGGCTTTTGATTGATTTCTTAAGGCGTGGACTTTTGGTCAACTCGGGTCAAACCGATAACCAAAGTCCAATCCGGGATTTACCCCATAAGCCCATAAATCAATCTTGGCCCATTAGGCCCAATTAAACTTTTAAAGGTTCATTAAGTCGCAATTGGGATTAACGGAAGCGGTTTTGGGCCCAATTGGATCTAATCCATTTGGCCTAAACCAACTTTGTACAACAAAACCCAATAAGCCCATTTACAACTTTAAAAGCCCAAATCCAATTCAAGCCCAAATAATTAAATTACACTAATCCAATTACGCAATTTAATTACCTAAAGTGCGTTACATGATTAATCGACTAAAACAATATTTCTAAAACACAATATTACTCAAATTAATCATGCTAAATTCATTATCACATGTCAAACACACAATATGAAAAATCAAACCCTTTTACATGCTTAAAGGTCTCGGCCAAGGGATGCATTTTGTGTCCGATTCGGTCTCAATCCAATCGAACCCACAATCGACATTAAATCAACATCCGATTTGATTTTATACACATCCAATGTCACAAAATCAAAAAATACCAAGATATTAGGGCATTACATGCATTCGGCCAACATAGAGATTTGGGGATTTTTGTCCAATTCGAAATCCAATCCAATTCGATTCAAATTAACATCAACCTAATCGATTCTAACTCATCAAATGAATCAAAAATCAAAAAATCCAAGATCCCAAAATTCAATTAACATTCGGCCATGGCATTAAGTTTGGGGAAAATAATTCCAAATCATTTTTCGTCAAATTAGTCCAACCAAAATGAAATTAAACATGTTATAAACATACTCAAACAAACAATTTATTCAAATCATGCTCAAATCACATTTACCCAAATTTTAAATCCCTAAAATTTCATGCTTGCAACCTTAGCTCTGATACCATTGTTTGAGTTTTTATTAGGTCCCAAGATCAAATCAATGCATGAAAACATGAGTGAATACATCAACGGAGGTAGCGGAATACTCACATCGATCGGTTGAGTCGATTTGGAGACGAATAAAGCCCAAAACTTCACTGCCAAGGACGCCCACTGCTGGCAGTCCACTGTCCACGTTTTTCATATTTGAGCTGAGAAAACGGAGCTCCGAGCTTCGTCCGATGGATCCCGGCTCATGGGTGAACCTCCCTACCACCTTCGCAAGACTCGTAAGTGTGCTAGCACTTGGATTTCCACCATGAAAACCCACTCTTGCCTCCCTTGAAACTCACGGTTTTGATGAACAAAACCAGAAACTTTTCAGCCCTTTGGGCGTGAGAAAGAGAAAGAAAAGAGAGAGATGGATTTGTGTGTTAAGTGTTAAATGAAATGCACTTAGTATATCTTATATACTTAGCTTGAAATTCCAATGAATTTCATTTTCATTTACCTTTAATTTGCATTCCAAAAGTCAAAAAGGTAAACACTATGCACATCAACTATTCATATGTCACTTTATGTCAAGTGTCATGTCTTTCAATCAATCAATCACATCAATCAATCAATCACTCAAAGTGACTTTTGATTTGACGCTTGATGCGACTGATTGATTTGACGCTTGATGCGACTTGCGATGTCGCATTCGAATTCGAAATACGAATGCGCTCGGGCTCGGGTTCGTTAATTCTAAATTAACGATTTTTCCGTCGCGTCATAATTAAATGATTACGCCTAGCGAATTCACTATTCACGTCGCTAACGAATTAATCTAAATTAATTCGTTCACCCGAATTAAAATCTAATTTTAATTCCGCGTCGAAATCTAATTTCGTTTAATATATCGAATATATTAATTTACCGATTAATTCCAAACTAATCGTTATCTCTCTCTAGACGATATTTTATCCTAGATAAAATATCTCCGTAATTAATCCTAGATTAATTTTCTCTCTCTTCTATATAATCCCAGATTATTCAAGAGTGCGAGTTGTGCGTCATCGGTGGATTATCGGGAAGCGACCCATGAGATCTCCGGATAAGTTGGCTATAAATACGGTCGTCGGTGTATCCGAATCACGTACGTACCAAGTACTACGTTCTACCGATTTACGAGACAAGGTCTACTCCTAGCAAAGTACCAAGTCTACCCAATTCTCCGGACATATCCTTTTAAGAATATTCAGATCTATATCAAGCGTAGTATACAATCGTATTGTGCGTATCGGCCCAGTATCGGATAGTCACGTGCTAGGGCTGGGGCTGGATAAGTGTCTACCCCGTCCGAAACACATATCGGATGTCTGGTAACTAGTCTCTATAATCGGATATTCATGACCTGGTCATAATATCACGATTGGATGCGCATCACTTAAGAGCACTAATACCGTATCCTGCGTGACATCATCTCCATTATGACTGGAGTGATACTTCCGTCTCGACATCACACCCAATACTCTACGACTCTCTGATAAACCCAGAAGTGGTGTACACAGAACTTGGTCAGAGTCCCCAACCACCAAAACCAAAGTTTATCGATTATCGTAAGTATTAGCGATGCAAGTCTCAGGTTAAGACTATACACACCTACGTTGACTTCGGCCTCCCACAGACACATAGTCATAATACCAATGGGATTCCGAGGGGTCTATCCAGAGCGAAGCTGTTTCCCGTACCATCGGTGAAACACGACCTCCTATCGCACTTGCATAAGTCTCCAACACTTATATATATGAGAACTATGTCGTTGTGCCCTCACAACGCACACAAGTGCAATACTAGCCTATTCCGCATTATCGATGTCCAGTCTCGATAATACTACAGCTAGGGATATTTAATGATTAATCCTTCGTGGACTGATACTGTCTCATATCATCTCAATCCAGGAACTAATCATAGGGACCTCTCTTCATTTATATATCTATGGTGATCTAATCACAAATGATGAGAGTGCAATTTCCTTGTTACATAGTTAATTTGCTACAGCAACACAATGATCTGTGCAAATAGTGACGCTATGGGTCTATTATCCAACAGACTCTGACCTCCAAGGAGATCTAGATGATAGAAATTCTATATCCGGATACATATTTACCCTTCATGGTTGTGCGGTTAGTTGGTGATGTTTAATGCAAGGCTCAACAGTTGATTCCACCACTAAGGCAGAATTTATAGCGGCTTCAGAAGCTGCTAAAGAAGCTGTTTGAATTTAAAAAATTCATCACAGAACTGGACATTGTGCCTAGTATTACGGATTTGATCTCATTGGATTATGATAATAGCGGAGCCATTGCTCAAACAAAGGAGCCGAGAACGCATTCCAAGTCTAAACACATATAAAGGAAATATAGCGTGATTATAGAGATTATTAAACGAAAATACATAGTGCTCTTGAAGGTTCAAGGACAATACAACATAGCAGACTCGCTTACTAAGGCCTTACCTCCTAAGTTATTTGATAAACATATGGAAGAAATGGAACAAAAGTACCATATGGATTAACATTAAACAAGTAGGATTTTATTGGAGTTGGTTCTTAGAGCGCCAATCCGAATAATGTATTATACATTATATTTTATTATTTTTTAATAAAATAATTATATTTTCATTTCAAACCTTAGTAATAGTAATATCATTATGCATATTAGATTGATATGTAAATATATTGAGAATGACATCGACCTCAGAATAGTCATTTAGTAGTAATGGACACTGGGTGGTCCGATATTGGGATAATATTATTATTATAAATTATTCTTAAAGTAAATATTCATATTCGTTGGTTTTAAAATACGGTTAAATTCCTATAAATTAGAAGACCATCACATGTCGTATATTGGAATTAGAGTTCCAATGGTTTAACCCAATGTACCATGAGTTTTGGAAGCTCATATAGACGTGTGGGTATTCATTAGAGCTAATACTGAATGACTAACAGGTGATCCTTAATAGTTGGAAGTACATACTACTGTCAATAGGAATCTCCTCGAGTCGAGTAGCATATGTGATTATTTGACTCTAGGATATCCTTGATTTTGTATAAGTTCCTCCACACAAGGATGTCATGTATGTCAGAAAACCTTCATGGTTTGGCCTCTAGATGTATGTTGGGTGTGGACCGATGCACTAGTTAATTTAGTGTGTATCTAGATTGGATTCATCAATCTGTATATGTACCATAAAGGGTTTAGGTATCCATATGAGTAAGTCATGATTGTTAAGACTCTAGGGTTAAAGCCGATCACCTAAGATGGATCGCATATATTAGATTTGGTTTCTTATTAGTTGTAAAAAATCGTGGACATGTCAACATGAGATGTGCTCCTTGAAAACTTGAAAGTGTAATCTATGTCTCCTAAGCACAACTCGAATAGCCTAAAATGAAGGGATTGTTAAACATATGTGATGACCTTGACTTTTATAGTTCAGAAATGTCATTCTTGTTCTTCATGAATTCGGAGGTGGCTGAATTGCATTCATATTAGCTAGGCTTATATGACGAATGTGTCTGGACTTAGAGAGTTCCACAATATGAAGTGTACTCGTTGAGTACTTGGGTAGCAGATAATTTTTTATAATAAACAATATTCGATATTATAATTATCAACCAAAATAATTAAGTGTTATTGGATAATATTGATTATTTACTTTGACCCAATTGGATTAATCCAAAATCACACAAGCACTTTGTTGTAATTTCATAAATATCTCTACCATTGGAGGATATTTTGATAATTATAAAAATGTAATAATATGTGTGTTTGGCGTGATTTAATTGTATTAAATCAAAAAGGTCAGCATTGAACTAATTCATTAATATTTGTTTTGATTTAATTGGATTAAATCAAAGTGGTAGACAAATGTGATTAGTAATACCTAATTTTACATATTGAATTAAGCCTACCTAATATTTGATTAGGAATTTTATTAATTAAAAGTTGTATAAGTTTTTCTATAAATAGCAAGCTTGAGTAAGGTTTTAATTAAGCTAAATAAGCTTGAGCTTGAGATTGTTAAGCTTGTGTAAGCTAAAACAAGCAAGTCTTAGAAATATTAGCCTAAGTAAAAGAAGTTCTTGGAGAAGTTTTGGAAGTTCTCTACAATATTTCAATAAGGAGAAATCAAGATTGGATCTTGGAGTGAAGCTTGCTAGCATTGGAATCAAAATTAGATCTTGGAGATAAAATTGCTAACTTTGGAAGTTCTCCATAATAAGATTCTCTTATGGAAAAATATTTATGTTGGCTCGGGGTCGGATTCGTTCCACCGATGCCTCATTATATTTATTGGCATGAGGTAAGAGTTTCTCTCTTATGGCCTTGCTTGAGTGGCACAATGAATGATCATTCCCTTGTGGCCAGGTTTGCTGATGGCTCGGGATTAGGTACGTCCCACCGAGGCCTTATTATATTTATTGGCATGGGGTCAGAGTTTCTACCCCATGGCCTTGCTTGAGTGGCACAAGTAATAATCATTTTCTTATGACCAGGTTTGTTGATGGCTCGGTGTTGGGTATATCCTACCGAGGTCTTATTTTACTTATTGGCATAAAATTGGAATTTATTCCCCATGGTTTTGCTTGAATGGCACAAGAAATGATCATTTCCTTCTGGCTAGATTCGCTGATGGCTCGGGGTTGAGTACGTCCCACTAAGGCCTTATTCTATTTATTTGTAACATCCCAGATTTTCGGAACAGTTCTGGAAGGTTCTTAGACAGAAGTTATAGTCTCGAAATAGGATGATAATGAAGAATAAGAGTTCAAGCGATGATATATGGGTTGTAATAATATAAACTGAAGATTTGTCGCATTAGAAGTTGTGTTGTCTCAAAAATCAGTTACGCGATTTTTATTATACGCGTAAAGTTTACAGTTTTACTCACGGAAATAGAAAATGAACTCTGATTGAGTTGATTCTTGAATCATCTGACTCATTTTTCCGAGGCAAATAATTTTTGTGTTGAATACTTTTTGAAATTTGCATCAGAAGGGATTCAAAAATGCAAAATTCTAGAAAGTTTCATGACAGGGATCTCATTGAAATTTTTCAGGGGCCAGAATGTAATTTTTTGAAATTGTCTATAAATAACCCATGGTTTCCAGAAATTGCAAATATGGCATAACTTTCCAAAGTCTCCAAGTTGGCTCCCCACCCCCTAATTCGAGTTGCTGGTTTATGGTTGAGCCGGCGGCCAGCCGGCCAACGCACTGGCACAGGGGGAGTGCCAGACCACCACGCATCCAACGGTGGCCGGCGACGATACAGAAAATGCCAGAAACGGCGACAAGAATGAGAGTGATGCGCAGTAACGGGTTAGTCAATCCCGACTCCTCGCTTCATTTCATGGCCCGAGCCACCCGCCAAATCGAATCCCTCGTGAGTTCTACGAGTATACGGAGTCGATTTCACCATATAGCGACCGATTGCACATAAAACGAGAAGGGACACACGCATGTACTGTAGCACCTAGATGAACAGTAGCTCAGATTGAAATTCCGAAGACACCAGCGCGTTCGTATGGCCCCTGGGAGTCTGAATATGTCCTCGGAATTTCAGTATGACTCTCCGTTAAAAATGTGTTATTTTAAAGTTTATCGTTATATTTTCGGATGCTTCCAGTAGTTTTGTAGTGTAGCAAATTGACATGAAATGAATTGGATGAGATAAAATATGTTAAAACGATATTTGTCATAGAATTCGAGTGAGAACAGATTAGATTTGATTGATCTAGTAGATAAAGCGGGTTTCCGGTGAAACCGGGTTTCTCGCTCGACTGAGCGTTGATGACCGTAACTTTGGATATGACATAAATAAGATATTATGAGAGTAATTAAGTAATTCTGGATAGGTTCTGAAGGTCCAAGATCCTTCCACAGCATTTACGGAAATATTTCCATAAGATTTATCGCAAACGCGTAAAATGAGAATCTAAGTTATCTGGCTAGTGTAAATTGGTACAGAAAGATATATTAGAGTAATGAAGTTTGAACCGTAGTAATGGAAAGGATTTGTGTATTCCAAGAGGTTCCAGAAGTTTACTATAGATGAGCAGAAAGTTCCACAAATAGCGGCTCTGACCATATTTCGTTATTTTTTTTACAGATCGGACCAAGATCATGAGTGTTCGTCTAGCCATGTAAGTAACACATGCGATAAATACTTGTGTTATGTGTTCTATTCCAATTTAGATAATAAAGAAATGTTGTAAGTATATGTATAACTATATAACAGAATCTATGTAAATATGAAATGTAAGTAAGATACTAGTAAGCCTGAGATTGAAAGTTGAAGAATAATAAAGTATAGATAAGTATAGACATGTATGAATAAATAGGCACATAAGTGGGCAAGAATAAGTATTTATGTTAGTGTGTATGCATAAGTGTAAGCATGAAATATGGAGATTTGAGTAATAATACATAATGAATATATTGCAGAAATTAGCTAAGTAAACTCGATTATTGAATACGAATGCAAGTTTAGGTAACAACATGATATGATGAGGTGTGAAATGTTTATTTGGTAATGTTTATAGTTTATGGATGTAAAGTGTGGTATGTAAGCTACATATTTGGTAATAGTATTAATTATATGAGTATTGAGTAATAGTGGCAATGGATTAAGAATTATGAAAGTGTTAATATACAGCTGTGTGTGATGATAATGTATGAACGTCTTATAAGAAAGAATATGTATAATTAAATATGAATGTAAATTTTACAGTTTGCAAGGGTGTGTGATGATAATTTACCTTAATGTGTATATGAGTAATGAGGTTTGTAGCCTTTAAGTCACTTCAAGGCTACAAACCTCATTACGTGATGTAAGTTGTCAAATAAGCAGGCTTTACAATGAAACAACATTATGTGCATGAAGATGATGAATAGGTTGCGAATAAATGAGTAAATGGTACCTAAAGATATATGATAATATGGTTAGTAAATGTGTTAGTGTGGATTAGTGTAATTTTAGTAGCATGTATGTACTGAGCTTGTGTAAGTGTTCCTAGAACATGCCAAGATCTCTAAGTTGTGATTTATGTGGGAATATAATCAAAAGAGTTGCGGACTTACTCACATTGATTGGATTGAGTTCAAAACTTTTATGTTTTTCGGTAAAAGCTCCAAGCCTTCTTGAGTGTTTCCAACACTTGGGTGAGTTTCCCTATCACCTTGATTCACTCCTTTATGTGCTAGCTTGAACAAAAATGAGAGAAAAAAAATTCCCCCTCCAATGGAAGATAGTTTCGGCAATTTGAGAGAGAAGGGAGAGAGTGAATAGTTCAATTTTGGTTTCAATATCTAAAAATGAAAGTTGACTTCCAAAGTTGGTATATGTCTTTTAAAATATTAAAGACAAATTGTGTTGGAATAGTTTGTGTGTTGAATAAGCAATCCAATTCTTTTTCAACTATTACAAAATTCCATCACATGCCAAACATGTTGATGTAAGTTGGTGGGCTCCACTTGAATTCTAAATTTAAGTCGGACAATCCAACACGCAACTTCACTCGAGCCTGGGTTCGTTTAATTCCGAATTAAGCGAATTACTGTTGCGACTTAATTAAATCAAATTTAATTAAATAATAATATCTCGCAATATTATTACGTAAGTCACTTACAAATTAATTCTAAATTAATTTGTTTGCTAAAATTAAAGTCCAATTTAATTCCGTGTTGAAATCCGATTTCATTTAATATATCTAATATATCATTTTAGCACAATTAAATAAATTAAATAGTAAAATTTAATTTAACTATTAAATTTACTCTACTGATTAATTCTAAATCAATCGCGTTCTCTCTTCTCGACGAATTTAATCCCAGATAAATTCTTGATGCAATTAATCCCAGATTAATTCATTCTCTTTTAATTAATCCCCGATTAATTTATTGCCGTAATTAATCCTTGATTCTCTCTCTCATAATTAATCCCAGATTAATTTTCTGTTCGAGTCAAATCTCAACAGTGAATCTTCGGGAAGCGACCCAAGAGATCCCTGGATATGTTGGCAGTAAATACGGTTATCGGACTATCCGAATACGTGTGTATCCAGTACAATGTGCTTACCGATTTACAAGACATGGTTGGCTTCTAGCAAAGCATCGTGCCTACCCAATTCTCCAGAAATATTCTTTAAAGGAATATGTAATCTTTATCAAGCGTATGATACGTAGTATTGCGTATTATGATCCAGTATCGGATGTCACATGCAAGGCCTAGGGCTGGAAATGTGTCTGCCCCGTACGAATCATGTATCGGATCTCTGGTAACTACTCTATATAATCGGATAAACATGACCTAGTCATATTATCCCGATGACTGCAGTACATAAGAGTACTAGTTCCGTATCCTATGTGATCATCATCTTCATATGACTGAAGTGATACTTCCATCTTGACATCACACTCAATACACTACGATTCTCAATATGCCCAGAAGAGGCGTACATAGAACCTGTTAAAGCCTCGGACAACTAAAACCAAAGTATATTGATTGTCGAAAGTATTAGCGATGCAAGTCTCATGTTATACACCTACCCTGATTCGGACTTCCATAGACACATAGTCATACTACCAATGGAATTTCGAGGGGTCTATCAAAAGCGAAGCTGTTTCCGTACCATCGGTAAACACAACCTCATATTACACTTACATAAGTATCCAATAATTAAATATATGAGAACTATGCTGTTATGCTCCCATAACACGTAAAAGTGCAATACTAGTCTATTCCACATTATCGATGTCCAATCTCGATAATACTACGACTAGGGATATTTTAATGATTAAACCTTAGTGGATTAATATTGTCTCATATCTTATTAATCTGGAACTAATCATATGGACTTTTATCATTTATATATCCCGGTAATCTAATTACAAATGATAAAAGAGAAATTTCTTTTGTCACATAGTTAATTTGTACAACAACACCATGTTCTGTATAAATAGTGATGCTATGGGTTATAATTGTCTAAAAATCTCCCACTTGGCCTATAGCCAATCACTCAAGTGTTCTACACCTGAACTATGTACGGGTCGCTCAAATTTCTGCTGAGAAACAGTTTTCGTCAGCAGATTTGCAAGGTTATCATCTGATACGATTTATTTGATCATCACATCACCACGATGTATGATATTACGAATCAGTTGAAACCATTTGAAGTACATACATGGATCGTTGATGAGACCATGGTTCTTTAGCCTGTGTTGTAGCCTAGCTCAGCTGCCAACAGAACTTCTCCTAATCTAATTAGGAATATTATAGATCCAAAATGCTTCTTTTATTGCCTCAGCTACAGGAATATTCCATTTATATTGTTTATTTGGCAACAGTATTTTACTTGGAATATTTCCAGCTCATTGTTCTGTTATTATCGGTTTGTAAACTTACAGCAGTGGACCCAGTCAATTCAAGTTCTCCTTCTCCATAGCTTAAGAAAGAATCCTTAGTTCATCTAAGATACTTAAGGATGTTCTTAACATCAATCCAGTGACTATCATTTGGATTGGCCTGATTGTGACTCCATATGCTCAAAGCGTATGAGACACTAGGTCGCGTATAAATTTTTCAATGTACAAGTTCTTAAAGAGTGCCAACAACATTTAGATCTATCCCAGTAGATCATTTTTCCTAGAATAAAGGTTGTCTCTCCCAAGTAGTCTACGGAGACTTTTCATGAAAGCCAAGCATTCACCGATTGTAGTATGGGAATGTCATTTCCAAGAAATGACATGTCATCATTATATAGGACAATCATTGTCAGTGCGCTCCCACTAACCTTCTTATATACACTAGAATCATTTTCGTTTTAAATTAAATCATATAACATTATGATTACCTTAAAACTCTGGTTACAAGAACACAATGTTTGCTTGAATCCATAAATGGATCGACTTAACTTGCAAACCTTGTTCGTTTGTTTTGGTACGACAAAGCCATCAGGTTATTTATAAACACCATCCAAAAGGTTTCCGTTTAAGGAAAACTTTTGACGTTTAGCTGTCATATTTCAAAAATGAAACATGTAGCATTAGCAAGCATTATCCAAATGGATTTAATCATGGCAACAGGTAAAAAGTTTCGTCGTAATCGACACAATATTGATAACGGTACATTTTTGCTACAAGCCTAGCTTTGTACGTTTGTATGTTGCCATCCATGTTTGTCTTCCTTGAAGACTCATTTAGTACAAATAGGCACAATGCCTTCCGGTACATCAACTAGTGTCTAAACTTGGTTGGTATACATGGAATCCATTTCGGATTTCATGGCACTTTGCCATAATAGGGAGTCAATACGTTGTATCACTTCCTCATACGTAGTCGGTTCGTGTTCCTTAATAAGATTGATATCTTTATGAGGTGAGATCAGAAACTTATACCTCCCAGGTTATTTTTTGACTCTCTTCGACTTACGCGGTTCTTTTGTATTCGAAGCTTATTGGTACAGTTTCATCCCTGATGAACTGTTTGTGTTCCGTTAAAGAATTGGTGTCTGGAATAGTATTGCTCCGATTTTAATCGAGTTTTACTTTCCTCCCACTTACCACTGCATATAAGTATTCTTCTTAGGAAAACCGCATAGAGAGCAACAATTACATGGTTCTCTTGTGAGTTGTATAAGTATTATACTTTGGTTTCCCTAGGACAACCTACAAATTAGGCACTTATCCGATTTGGGTTCTAGTTTGGTATCATCCAAATATATGCCCAACATTCCCAAATCTTCAGGAATGAGAAAACCCGGTTTATTTCCTGTTCATATCTAATATGAAGTCTGTCTAACAGATTTTTATGGAATCTTATTCAAAATAAGTATTGCACTGTTTAATGTGTATCCCTAGAAGGAAAATGGTAGCTCAGATCGACTCATCATTAACCTTACCTTGTCCAATAATGTTCGGTTTCTCTGTTCGGACACACCGTCAAATTGAGGTGTTCCGGGAGGAGTCCACTATGAAAGAAATCCATACTCTTTCATATAGTCAAGAAACTTATTGCTTAAGTATTTTCCACCCGATCTAACCGTGACAATTTAATACTATAGCCAGTCTGTCTGTCTACTTCGTGTCGAAACTCTTTGAATTTATCAAAAGTTTCCAATTTATGTTTCACAAGAAATACATAACCATAACGCGATGCCACATCCGTAAAGGTTACAAAGAATTCATGTCCACCTCTAGCCTAGCTAGATATGGGCCCAGTTACGTCACTATGAATGACGGCTAACAGATCGGTGGCACTTGTACTTTTACTAAGTAAAAGGTATTTTAGGCACTTTACCTAATAAACTAGATTCGTAGACATCATTTGAATTAGAATCAAATTCGTCCTAGTACCCACTCTTCGAAAGTGTGGATATACGAGTTTTGTTAATGTGTCTCAGACAACAATGCCATAAATAAGTCTCATCTGATTAATTCATTTTGAGCTATTTGTTTATCATAACATATGTTTGAGATTTATTTATATTCTAAATATAAATACTGTTATTCACATCTAATATGTTTATCTCAATATCATCTTTAAAAATAAAACACTTAATGTTCTAGAATATAAAGGTATACCCGCAACGGGTTAATGTTGTGATATTTTATTATCGTACAACAAGTGTACGGTGTCAAGTTTTTGTATAAATATGAGTTAAGAGTGTCGAACCTACAGGGATTACGTTAACTCGCACTAAGTACTACAATTGATAATCCTAACTTTATTTAGAAAATAATTAATAAATATTTTAATAAATAAATAAAATATATAAAAATAATTTGATAGGAGGAACTAATACGATAGAGATTTTGGATCCTAATTTCACCTAGCTGTCGCCTATGTATTTATCATGTCAATTAATCTTTGTTCAGTTATATTGTTTATAAGTCAAGACTCCTAAAATATCCACTCCCTCTCTCGAGTGTCGAGTGAAAATATCATTAACTATAGACTTTGATATCTCTATAAAAATCCAATAGTCAACAACTCATTACGATTTATGATTCTATATTAACGACTTCAGAGGACTACAGATTCTCTCGAACTCTATAAAATCCTAGGCTATATTCTCTAGTTGTATTCAAAATCCCCTCTCTCGAGTGATAGATTCTAAACATTAATCATCATATTTGTGGCCAGCAAACACAAAGCATTAAACTCAAAAGAATATAAATAATTAATAAAACTTCATAACAAAATCGACAATCAGTACAAAGGTTCAAGCATCAGTTACATTATTCTCCAGAATTAAGGAGTTTAGTTCATGACAATAGATAAAAATAATAATAAACAGGCCATGAATCTAATGGAAATCATTAGAGTTCTAAGAAAGAAACAAGAAGATAAAACCCGAATTGAATCTCTTCCTCTTCGGATGTCACCGCCTCAATCTCCTCTTGTTGCTCTTCAATCATCCTCTTTGGATCTCTAAAAATATGTGTTTTAGTGTTTTGTGCAGTGTATCAGTCTCCTCCTCTAGTTTTGGAAGAACTGATATATTTATAGTAGAGCCTGGGAGTCATAATACATGTTAAAAACCCTAAAAATCACTTTCCTAGCTTGAGCAGTTTTCTTCCGCAAGGGGCGGCGCTGAACAGTGGGCGCTGCGGCGCCCAAATCCCTGGAAAATGTACATCTCCTCGAGTAGGTGCAAATCGATATATTATGGGGCTCGTAACTCTTTCTAGATCAAAAGTTATAGCTTTTTTTAAGTTTAGTACACAACTGATACTGGTTTTTACTGCTTCTTGAGTCCGATGCTCCCATAGGTCCCGAAACACACGTATTTACTCCATTATCGATGTTCTAATTCTTCCGAAAAATAAGACATAAAAAATACTACAAAATACATTAAATAGCTCGAAACATAACAAAATAATAGGCTAAGGATGTCGGAATAAGTGGGTATAAACCACACTTATCAAACACCCCCAAACTTAAGGTTTTGCTAGTCCTGAGCTAAAGATAAAATAAAAACTAAATTAAAATTAATAAATAAAAAATTACTAAACTAACTAAGCCACTTTCGTAGGGATCACGATTGCATTTAGCGTATGCAACAAGCCTTTAAACCCCTAGGCAGCCCTAGTGGACGAGTTATAGTCTCGTGAGGGCTTACAGTGACGACACTCACAAACGTCATTCACACACAATCATGCAAAAATATAAAAATAACAAAACATAGTCCCGATAGTTACACATAAATTGATCCTCAAAGAAATCTTATAAATGAAATTATAGAACCTTCAAAGTACGCAATTGCAACTCGAATCCAAATTCTTGAGTAAATCATCTAAGCTAGACTCACAGTGTGTCTGTGTAAAGGTGCGGTCACAGCTTTGATCCTAAGTAAGCCAACTTAATGATTTTGTTTAAAAATTGGAATTGATGGGTCAAACCAACTTAGATATCTCAACTATGCTCTGTAATTGCCTTTTTTTTCGTGCTCAGCATGGTATGATTTTTCTTTTCTTTTCTTATCTCTTTTTGCTTTTCTCATTTTGCACTCATTTTTTTTAACTCACCTACCTTTTAAGGTAGCATTTCTCCTCATGGTGGTCCTAATACTCGCTCATGGGTAGCTTCACGCTTATCGGTTATAGGTGGTTTATTTTCTTTCTTTAGAGACATTTTTCTTTTTAGCTATACCACACTTCATAACACTAGCAAATCAAGATAGATATCTACGCAAACGGTCATTCATCGACATGCAATTTCTTCATCTAGTCACCTTGTCAACTAATTAAGTTTTCACTGCTAGAAACCTGTTTTTAAGTGCTTACGAGTCTAACATAGATCAGTTATTCAAGGCATCAGATAAAAGTAAATCGGGCACTTATCGTTTCTAAAATTTCACCCATAAACAAACAAAATTCATCATAGGATTTATTCTTTACTATCAAAGGCTAAAAATAAATAATATTTTTTTTCTCAAAATAAATAAATAAATAGCAGGAATACATGCACACACCCCGAAACTTAAAACTTGCATTGTCCTCAATGTAAGATAAATATAAAGAAACAAAATTAAGGAACAACACTACCATGTATGGAGTTGATCAGGCTCCTGCTAGTCAGAATTTGGTTGCGCGGACTTTGTGTGTCTCGTACTACCTCCCCGCTAGCGCTAAGTTTAACGTCTTCAGCCAGACGCAACCACCCAAAATGGTTATGGTAGCTTAAACGTAGTGAACCGGGTAATCTCATCTGCTTTCTTCTTTGGTATCCACCGGTTCTTATGACATGAAAAAGACAGCTTGGCAAGCTGTGGTAATTTATCCATAGATGATCCCCCATGATATGTAGATTTTTCCTCAATTGGAAATTCTGGACTGCATATTCGGTAAAATTGGCTCGGCTTCATTTTTAACCTTTCATGGATCATCTCCAAGTGAGCACTGGCCTTTCTTTTCCTCTTTTTACGGTGCTTTGGAAGTGGTTTCAGGTTTAGCTGCAGAGAATCTTCTTTTATGCATGGTTGCATTATGCTTATAGGTTGCTGAAATACTGATTCACCCGGTCTGGTTTCAACTCCCTTTTTTACAATATCTATCCTGTGACAGTCTGCATCACCTTGAGAACTCGGCATGGCTCTGAAAACACTGAAGGTGACTTCTTCATCTTGACCTCTCATTATCAATTCACCTTTGTTCTCTTCTTCTGTTAATGTTTCCTCCTGAAATACCATTTCATCTTCTTTGCTGCCTAAGTCCTGAGAGATGTCTCTAAACTCTTTTCTGCTCCTACAGGTTATGATTTGACATTGCTCATTGGGGTTGACTTCAATATCACTCGGAAACACCCATGACTGTTGATTGGCCATGGAAGAAACAAACAACCCAATTTGCGCTTCTAAAGATTTCATATTTGCTCTATATTGCCCATTCGTGTTTTGATGTTATCCATCATTGACTCATTCTTCTCAAACCTCTCTGAAGCTGTAGCTACAAATGCGCTCACGAGGTCTTCTAAGGAAGGTTTATGCTCAGCTCTTGGATAATTAAAGCCACGAGGAGGTTGCAAAACGTTCTCCATATCAGCATATGAAAAATTCTGATGATAATAATTTGGCATATGACTGCCTCTATAGTTGTTGAAGTTCCGATTGTTCACATACTGTACTTGTTCAAATCCTGCTCCTCTATTGGGTAAAAGCATTCCATTAGTAGAAGCTGCTTTAATAGACGATTGGACCATTTGATTTGTCAATACTGCTAGATGAGTCGTGAGGGACGATACTTGAGCTATCAGTGCACCAATCGGATCTGCCATTGCTTCTTTTCCAACTCTCCTCGTACGGAAAAGAAAAAAATATAAAACAAAAAAATTAAAATAAAATAAAAATAAAACTGAAGACAAAAATAAAGAAAATAAAAATAAAAATAAATAAAAATCTAAATCTAAATTAAAGCTAAGATTACTTGGTAATAGTATTACTGTGAATTAAACAAACAATCCCCGGCAACGGCGCCAAAAACTTGTTGTGATATTTTATTATCGTACCGCAAGTGTACGGTGTCAAGTTTTAGTATAAATATGAGTTAAGAGTGTCGAACCCACAGGGATTGCGTTAACTCGCACTAAGTACTACAATTGATAATCCTAACTTTATTTAGAAAATAATTAATAAATATTTTAATAAATAAATAAAATATATAAAAATAATTTGATAGGAGGAACTAATACGATAGAGATTTTGGATCCTAATTTCACCTAGTTGTCGCCTATGTATTTATCATGTCAATTAATCTTTGTTCAGTTATATTGTTTATAAGTCAAGACTCCTAAAATATCCACTCCCTCTCTCGAGTGCCGAGTGAAAATATCATTAACTATAGACTTTGATATCTTTATAAAAATCCAATAGTCAACAACTCATTACGATTTATGATTCTATATTAACGACTTCAGAGGACTACAGATTCTCTCGAACTCTATAAAATCCTAGGCTATATTCTCTAGATGTATTCAAAATCCCCTCTCTCGAGTGATAGATTCTAAACATTAATCATCATATTTGTGGCCAGCAAACACAAAGCATTAAACTCAAAAGAATATAAATAATTAATAAAACTTCATAACAAAATCGACAATCAATACAAAGGTTCAAGCATCAGTTACATCATTTTCCGAAACTAAGGAGTTTAGTTCATGACAATGGATAAAAATATTAATAAACAGACCATGAATCTAATGGAAATCATTAGAGATCTAAGAAAGAAACAAGAAGATAAAATCCGAATTGAATCTCTTCCTCCTTGTGTTGGACAGTTATGACCCATAGCGTTACTATTTGTACAGATCATAGTGTTGTTGTACAAATTAACTATGTGACAAAGGAGATTGCACTCTTATCATTTGTGATTAGATCACCTTAGATATATAAATGATAGGAGGTCCTTATGATTTGTTCCTAGATTGAGAATGATATGAGACAGTATCAATCAACGAAGGATAAATCATTAAACATCCATAGTCAGAGCATTGTCGAGATTGGACATCGATAGATGAGTAAAAGACTAGCATTACACTTGTGCGTGTTATGTGAGACATAACGGCATAGTTCCCGTATATCTGGGTATAGGATACTCAGGCAAGTGTAATAGGAGGTTGTGTTTCACCGATGGTACAGGAAACAGCTTCGCTCTGGATTAGACCACCGCAGAATCCCATTGGTAGTATGACTTTGTGTCTGTGGGAGTTTGCAATCAGGGTAGGTGTATTTGGTCTTAACCTGAGACTTGCACCGCTGATACTTGCGACATTCAATATACTTTAGTTGAGGTCGTCCAGGGCTTTAACAGGTTCTGTGTACGCCAATGCTGGGTATATTGAGAATCGTAGTGTATTGGGTGTGATGTCAAGACGGAAGTTTCACTCCAGTCATATGGAGATGATGGTCACGTAGGATACGGTATTAGTGCTCTTATATGCTGCGCAGCTATCGGGAAATTATGACTCGGTCATTTATATCCGATTATAGAGACTAGTTACCAGACATCCGACATGTGCTTCGTACGGGGCAAACACATATCCAGCCCCAGGCCTAGCGCGTGATCATCCGATACTGGATCGAAATACGCAATACTACGTATACTACGCCTGATATAGATCACATATTCATGTAAGGATATTTCCGGAGAATTGGGTAGGCATGGGGCTTTCCTAGAGGCAAACCTTGTCTTGTAAATCGGTAAAACGTAATACTTGGTACTTACGTGTTCGGATAGTCCGACGACCGAATTTATTGCCAACATATCCGGAGATCTCATGGGTCGCTTCCTAATGATACACCGATGACGTATGACTCGCATTATATATTAATCTGGGATTAATTAGAAGAGGGAGAGAATTAATCTGGGATTAATTGCGGAGATATTTTATCTAGGATAAAATATCAATTTAAAGAGAGAGAGAACGTTTAATTTGGAATTAATCGATAAATAATATATTCGATATATTAAACGAAATTGGATTTCGATTAGGAATTAAAATTAGATTTTAATTCGGGCACTTGAATTAATTTAGAATTAATTCTCGAGCGATGTGATTAGTAAATTGGATTTATTAACGAGGCATCGGAAAAATCATTAATTTAGAATTATCGAAACCGAGCTCGGAATGTGTTTGCGAAGTTACGTCGATTTTGAATCACGTGCCGCAAGTCGCATCGCAAATCACATCGCAAGTCATAAAAGTCAAATCACTTTTTGGAAAAGTAACTTTGACTCTTTGACTTTGACCTTTAAGATTTGGGGGGAAATTTTGGGGGGAAAAGACTTTTAACTTTTTGGAAAAGTTAAAGGCTTTTCCTTTTCACCTTTTACCAAGGGTAAAAGGATTAATAAAGGTTATTATATTTGTTTTATTTCTTTTTGAAAAAGAAAATAAATGGTAAAATATTTCATTATTATATAAAGGAAATGTTTTTACACTTTAACCTAATCTCTCATCTCTCCTTCATCTCTCTCTACCACTCTAAAGTTCACGCCCAAGGCAGTAAACTGCCCTAGGTTGGGCGAAAATGATGATCCATTTTGAGGGTTTTGTGGCAAAATCCAAGTGCTAGCACACTCCTAAGAGGCATACGAAGGTGTTAGGGAAACTCACCCACGAGCCGGGAATCGTTTGACGCAAGTTCGAGGCTCAAATTCATGAAGCAAATCTGATTTTTTGGACATAAAAATCTGCACTGCTATTGGCGCCACTTTGAAGGGGAAAATCATTTTTTTCTTCTTCAAATCGTCACAACCGATCGATGTGAGTATTCCGCTACCTCCTTTGATGTATTCACACTTATTATTCATGCTTGTTTGATGATCTTGGGACCTAGAATAAAACCAACACCTTGGATGTCACCACCTTAATCTCCTCTTGTTGCTCTTCAATCATCCTCATTGGATCTCTAAAAATATGTGTTTTAGTGTTTTGTGCAGTGTATTAGTCTCATCCTCTAGTTTTGGACGAACTGATATATTTATAGTAGAGCCTGGGAGTCATAATACATGTTGAAAACCCTAAAAATCACTTTCCTGGCTTGAGCAGGTTTTCTTCTGCATGGGGCGCTGCGGCGCTGAACAGGGGTGCTGCGGCGCTGAACAGTGGGTGCTACGGCGCCCAAATCCCTGGAAAATGTATGTAAATGACTAAATATCCTCGAGTAGATGCAAATCGATATATTATGGGTCTCGTAACTCTTTCTAGATCAAACGTTATAGCCTTTTAAATTTCAGTGCGCAGCTGATGCTGGTTTTTACTGCTTCTTGAGTCCGATGCTCCCAATAGGTCCCGAAACACACGTATTTACTCCATTATCGATGTTCTAATTCTTCCTACAAATAAGACATAAAAAATACTACCAAATACATTAAATGGCTCGAAACATAACAAAATAATAGGCTAATGATGTTGGAATAAGTGGGTATAAACCACACTTATCAGTTAAACTTAGATATAGAGATAATGTTTCTAGTCAAACTAGGTACATTATAACAGTTTCCTAATTTAAGTGCATACCCAACAGATAGTTCCTAAACTTAGGTTTCTACGGCCAAAACAGCGACTCTCGTCCCGTTTCCGACTCGCAAGTCAATCTCATCTAAAGTCAGTCTCCTGCTTATCAGCAGATCCCGCACATCAGCACATATATTTATGTACCACATCCAATATCTAAAATCCAATTTTAAAACCAGCAGTGGACATGTTTATAACAAACATATCTGAAGTCGGAGCCTTGCCCGTCTTCACTTCCTTCATGTCTGCCTTGTCCATACGGTAGTCACGCTTCCAGTGACCCCATTTATCATAGTTTAGGCAGACATCTTGGGATATGTCCTTTGTCTTCCTAGAAGACTGTGACAATTTTTCCTTTGCCCTTTTCCACACTCTATAAGCCTTCGGCCAAGCCTTGGCCTCCTGTGATGTCGAAGTAAGATGTGTCTTGCGCTTCTTGCCTTTTTGCAAACTCTGACTTTGTCTTCTTGAGCATAGCCGTTAACACTCTAAGAGTTTTCTATTACAATTAGTACTTCTAAGATCTAAAGATAGATCTATGAAGATCCTTCAATTTCAACATCATGGTTTAAGGATCTAATCCTTAGTTCTGACGATAAAATTAAGGAGTCATTGCGGCAAGCATAACGAATTAAGCATTAAAGTTATCATCACATGTATCTTCCAAAGATCATGCTCTACTTTTTACTCAACTCCGGGCTTAGGCCCGAGATGTCACTTTATCAAATAAAATAACTTCTCGATTCCCAGGACTATCTGAGGTTTTATTCCCAATCTGAAAATTGGAGCAGTTTAAAGACATTTTCTCCCAGGATTATGTTCTAAACGCTAATCTTTCAGTTATCTTGAATCCAATAGTCCAACTATCCAATCAACGATTTCGGGACAATCAAATATAATGATTACTATAGTCTAACTATATAATCAACTAAAATTCATCGGTTACTTTCAAATGTATTGATTACTATAATCCAATTATATAACCAACTACAAATGAAGTAGTTTGAATACAATCCAACCGTTAAATTAAAACAACAATTAAATATTAGTCCAACTAATATATAGTTAAATAATGACCAAAAAATGAAATGAGCGCGTATTGGCAAGTATCTAAACGAAATTACAAATTTAATACTTGACTCCCACTATTTTTCGGCGAGCCTCTAACCCTCTGTGGAGTACTCGGGAAATCTAGTTTTCTAGTGGGCTAGGATCCCGTTAAATGACACACAACCTTGACTTTGGCCAACAAGTTGTATGAAACTTAACTAGGTAGATCTCTAAGATCAATTGGATCTAATCCAATTCCTGGATCCAGTAGGTGGACCTCCAAGTCCGAAACATATATACAATATATATGCCAATATATCCAATATATTTTCCTAACCTTTTCCTCTGAATCAACTAAGCCTTGGCTTTGGCACAACAAGCTTACTGATTCCAGTTAAGCGGGACCTATTGACTTTGGAAAGCTTCGTAATCGATTTCGATGGACAAAAAGTGATCTTGACTTTGGCCAACAAATCACAACTTGGACAAGACATGCGATATGGAACAAAGCCTTCATGATTCAAACACATCCGTGATGGACAAAGGTCTTGACTTTGGCCAATAAACCAGTGCCAATCTTGGATCTTGAGAGCGTAGCATTCAATGGAAGGAAAACGCTTAATATTTATTGAAGGTTTTTCTCGTAATTGGTAACCAATTAATTATCTTTGATTAGGTCTCATCATACACCCTTAAACATGCATTCTAAAAGAATAATAAGGCGCGATAAATAAATTAATAATGATATGCGGATGGATATATAATACAATTTGTTCCTAGAAAAAATCTCTCTTTTTCCTCTCTCCCGCTAGCATAATTCTTACTTCTATCCAATTACATAACACTTCTAAAGAAACCTCATTTACATTAAGGGGAATAGGTGAGAAGAGAAATACAAAGAGTCAAGAGGTAGTAGGCTGGACACGCAGGTCCAATTTAATAAATTCTAAATTTATTACAATAATTTCCAAAATTACCCTCACCCATTTAATATCCATTCGATATACATTATTGATACATACATCCAAGTATTCACACAAAACATGTTATCAATCAATCTAATCCAATTAATTAATCATTAATTAATGACCATCCAATGTTCAAACAACGATTTGATTTGCGCGAGTCAAACTCGTTTAAGAATAAATACTCAAAGTAAGTATTCTTGAATTATATCGAACTACAAACTTAAATCCAATTTATTTTGTATCCAATACTAATTCATATTTAATTCCAAATTAAATAATTACACTTTTAGAAATGGCTTTTAGACTTGGATTCCAAATCCAATCTTTATGGGTCTCAAAGGCCCAATTAGTATCTGATACTATTCAATTAAAGTCCAATGGGCTTTCAATTAACTCATTAGGCATGGGCTTGGCAATTATGGGTCAAATCCAAGATGCCAAGGCCCAATTAGGAATCACCCTATGCCAAAAATCAATTTAGGCCCATTAGGCCCAATCAGAATTTTAAAGGCCAAATTATCATATTTGGGCTTTATGGAAATGGTTTTAGGCTCAATTGGATCCAACCAATTATCCTAAACCAAACTTAGCCCAACCAAGCCCATTTAGCCCAAATACAACAATTGAATTAATTCATTATTCCAAATCACAAATTAATTCAATTCAAGTGTAAGTAACATAATTAATTAACTAATCCAATGTTTCCAAAACACTAATTAAATCAATTAGTAATGCTCAACTTTTCCAATTCATGTCCAACATAAATTGAAGCAAAATCCATTCTAAAACATGCTACATAGCTCACGGCATTGGCAATATAATTGACATCCAATTTGATTTCAACTAATTAAATCAACATCTAAGATTCATTTATGCCATCAACACATCCAATTGTTAAATTCCAAAAATTCCACCATGAGCAACCTAGGGTAACTTTCTGTAGACAACAGAACCTGGGCGACGCATGCTGTTCTAGACTCAAGGCCTAGTTGAGAGTACGGAGTAGTCCGCGGGGGACTAAACCGGAGAATAATGGAGTCGCCACCCGGTGTGAACCGGGACAAAGGTTTAAGGCCGCACTCACCCCTCGCAAGGGAAGACCTCAAACCGTTGGGTTCGGAATGGTCCCTTACTTATGTCATTGTGATGATATAATTCATGCAATAAATCGACCGCATCTACTCAAGAATAATGTTCAAAGGTCACTTAGGTCTAATATGCTTCCGCTAAATAAATCCTAATCTAAGTTTGCATACTTGAAAGTAAATCATTAAATAATAAACACGCAATATCACACATAAAAAGAAACATAATCATGCTTTAAAATTTAAATAACGAAATTAAACTAAACCATGCCTAAAATAATAAATAAACAACCTAGAACGACATCATGCTCGAATACAAATTTGGATGAGACGAGATAAATGTATCTTAAGTGGTACGTGGCATTGTGACCCGAGTGCAGACCATACTACCGTCCATTTGGAATCGGCTATGGAATTTACGTCCGGGTTTCCATCCGATATACCACAAAAGGGAACACATATCCCGCTCATCCAACAATCAAATCATGCCTCAAATGACTCTCATGCAATTATATATCAATAATAAATAAATAAAACAAAAGAAAATAAGTAAAAGGTACCCTCAGGTCTAACCTCTTTCGTCAATCTTTGGAAGTGCTTTCCAAGTCCGTTGGAAGGGCGAATGATCCGAAACTTTTCAAGATTGTTTGCTCACTGTTTTCCTTGCTGTTTTGATGCTCGGGCTGCTGTTGTACCTTCGTTTCACCGCCGTTTGGTCGCTGCGTTTCAGGTCACTGTTTTGGGCGTTTTTGGACTGTTTTGGGTGATTTTGGTGGTCTCGGGAGGTGCGTTTGTAAAGGTTTTTTGGGGAAACTTTTTGGGGATTTTTGGGATGGTTTTAGGATGGTTTTAGGGCGGTTTTGATGGGCTAGGGACGCACAGAACCTGACCAGAACAGAAACTTAAATGCGGCAGTTCACCAGTGAAGTGAAGCCGATATTAGGGCTGTTTTGGGCGCTAATGTGGAGCAATTTTGGGGAGTCTTTTTGCGGTACTCCAGGGGGCTAAAAATAAGGTTTATATGGGGGTAATTTAGGGCTGTGAATGGTGGTTGGAAGTTGGCAAAGGATGGGGGTAATTGAGGGTTGGGCGTGGATGGTGTGGTGGATGAAGGTGGATGCGGCCTTGGTGGTTTCTTGGTTTCAGGGATGCGGCAATATCAAATTCTTGGGGAATGCTAGGGCGTGCTAGGGGGCTTCTAAGAGTGCTTTAGGCGTGTGAGAGAGGTATGTGAGCTAGGGTTGTGAATGGGGTTGAAGGCCTCTTTTTATAGGCAAGGGAGAGGAGGTTTCCCTTATACGACTAGGAGAAGGATTTCTATTGATGGTGACATCTTCTTAATAAGGAATAGATCTCCTAATTTGGTTTGGTGATTGGATTTGATTTGGTAGGGATTTGATTTGATTTCTTTTATTTAGGTAAGGATTTTATTTGATTTAAACATGTGATTAATGTGTATATTACCTAAATAAAGGGCAATGGGCGTGAATCTCCCTCCTTGGGCATGGGCTTGGTTTGACTTGGGTTGACTTGGGTTGACCTAGGTGTTTTGGGATTGGTTTGGGTTTGGTTTGGGTTTTGGGCCCTAGGTAAGCTTTAAAACGGAAGTCCAACAAGCAGCCGAAGCTAAACAACTCAGATAAAATCCAACAAGAATTCTAATTTCCAGCTTTACCCTTCCAACATCTGTTTCCCGCGACTTTCATGACTAAAGAAGTAGTTGCCTCAATACGAGACTCATCATCGGGCTGATATGCAAAAATGCAATGCCTACAGTCGCCCCCACTTTGATGAGACTTGTGCAGTGTGTGACAATGACAATCCTATCAAAGTACGTGCAATGTATTTTTACTTACCTGGCTCGCCAGCTGCCACATGGTTCGCCATGCTGTGTTGGATTGATTTTGTTGAGGTGCTTCAACCTCTGGTCCATTCCCGAACCGCTGATGTGCTGTGGTGTGGTGAAGTCCATTCCCGAACTGTCACCGTGTTATGGTCCATTCCCGAACCGATCTCCATTCCTGGGGTGTTGTTGTGATGAGTTGATTTTGTTGAGGTGCTTCGACCTCTGGTCCATTCCCGAACCGCTGATGTGCTGTGGTGTGGTGAAGTCCATTCCCGAACTGTCACCGTGTTATGGTCCATTCCCGAACCGATCTCCATTCCTGGGGTGTTGCTGTGATGTGATGTGATGAAGTCCATTCCCGAACTGTCATCGTTGTGGTCCATTCCCGAACCGATCTCCATTCCCGGAGTGTTGCTGTGTGATGAAGTGATGAAGTCCATTCCCGAACTGTCATCGTTGTGGTCCATTCCCGAACCGATCTCCATTCCCGGAGTGTTGTTGTGATGTAGTGTGATGAAGTCCATTCCCGAACTGTCATCGTTGTGGTCCATTCCCGAACCGATCTCCATTCCCGGAGTGTTGTTGTGATGTAGTGTGATGAAGTCCATTCCCGAACTGTCATCGTTGTGGTCCATTCCCGAACCGATCTCCATTCCCGGAGTGTTGTTGTGATGTAGTGTGATGAAGTCCATTCCCGAACTGTCATCGTTGTGGTCCATTCCGGAACCGATCTCCATTCCCGGAGTGTTGTTGTGATGTGATTTGATGAAGTCCATTCCCGAACTGTCATCGCTGTGGTCCATTCCCGAACCGATCTCCATTCCCGGAGTGTTGCTGTGTGATGAAGTGATGAAGTCCATTCCCGAACTGTCATCGTTGTGGTCCATTCCCGAACCGATCTCCATTCCCGGAGTGTTGTTGTGACGTAGTGTGATGAAGTCCATTCCCGAACTGTCATCGTTGTGGTCCATTCCCGAACCGATCTCCATTCCCGGAGTGTTGTTGTGATGTGATTTGATGAAGTCCATTCCCGAACTGTCATCGTTGTGGTCCATTCCTGAACCGATCTCCATTCCCGGAGTGCCATTCTCGGCGTGCTCATTCCCGAGCTGTCCATTCCCGGACTGTCCATTCCCGGACTAAATCTCCATTCCCGGAGTGCCATTCTCGGCGTGCCATTCTCGGCGTGCTCATTCTCGAGCTGTCCATTCCCGGACTGTCCATTCCCGGACTAAATCTCCATTCCCGGAGTGCCATTCTCGGCGTGCTCATTCCCGAGCTGTCCATTCCCGGACTGTCCATTCCCGGACTAAATCTCCATTCCCGGAGTGCCATTCTCGGCGTGCCATTCTCGGCGTGCTCATTCCCGAGCTGTCCATTCCCGGACTGTCCATTCCCGGACTAAATCTCCATTCCCGGAGTGCCATTCTCGGCGTGCCATTCTCGGCGTGCTCATTCCCGAGCTGTCCATTCCCGGACTAAATCTCCATTCCCGGAGTGCCATTCTCGGCGTGCCATTCTCGGCGTGCTCATTCCCGAGCTGTCCATTCCCGGACTGTCCATTCCCGGACTAATTCTCCATTCCCGGAGTGCCATTCTCGGCGTGCTCATTCCCGAGCTGTCCATTCCCGGACTGTAATGATCTGATGTAATAAGGGCCTCGCCCCCAGAATGCCATCCTCGACAGAAACTGAAATCGATGTGAGCCTCGCTCCCATAATGTCATTCTCGGCAAAAAACTGAAACTGATGTGAGCCTCGCTCCCAAAATGCCATTCTCGGCAGAAACTGATGTGATATGGGCCTCGCCCCCAGAATACCATCTCTCGTAGAAAACTGAAACTGAAACTGATGTGAGCCTCGCTCCCAGAATGCCATTCTCGGCGCAGGAAACTGATGTGATATGGGCCTCGCCCCCAGAATACCATTCTCGGTAGAAACTGAAACTGATGCCACTGATTCCTCTTAGCATATCGTAATTCCTCTCATAAGATAATCTTTGATAATTGGATATATTTTCGTCCTCAACGAATGCTTGGTGTCAAAGCCAGAGAATCTTCAAAGTACCCGACATGCTCAACTCCGATCGTCTGAATAGGTGATCTAAACTAGACTCCTAGTGTGTGTGTGCCAATGATCTTTCACAGCTTATTCCATAAGCAAGCCAACTCAATGATTTCGCTTCGGAGAATCGGATCAGTGGGTCTAACCAACCTGAATGTCTTAATCACATTCTGTGATTACTTCAGCATACTCAATATGATACGGTCTTCTATATTGCACTCTTGTCTCATTCTTTTCATTCGGAACTCTTTTTTTTTTCTTTTCTTTATTTTTCTCTTTTTCTTTTTCTCTTTCTCTTTTCTGACACACCTACCCTTTAAGGTAGCATTTCTCCTCATGGTGGTCCTAATACTCGCCCATGGGTAGCTTCACGCTTATCGGTTATAGGCGGTCTTTTCTTTTCTTTTCTTTTCTTTTCTCGCAGAGACATTTTGTTATTTCTGACCATATCATATATCATAGCGTCTGTAATTCAGGGTGGACATCCAGGCAAACGGTCATTCACCGATCTCCTGTCTCTTCAGCTAGTTATTTCGTCAACCACTTAGGCTTCTATTGTTGAGATCCCATATTCATGTGCTTTATGAGTCTAATCAAGATCAATCTATTCAGCATACCGGCGAAGAACACTTCCAGCACTCATCGTTTATAAGGCTTCTACCTATTGCACACAATGTCATCACCGGACATATATCAAATTACCGAAGACTTCTTTCTCACACTCTTTTTTTTTTTTTTTCACACTCACTCACTTACTCAAAGGAATTCTTCCTTTCTACTGCTGACCATTGTGGGCTTCGCCCCCTGGGATCCATTCCCCAAAACTCAAACTCAAGGTGGGCCTCAACCCACAATTCACCATCTGAACCTTAACACCGATGTGGACCTCGGCCCCGGGATTTCTATCCAAACTTAATACAGTGCTTTCGCTGTTTCTGATTGGCTTATCTCTTTTCAAAACCTGTGTGAATACAAAACACAAAACACAAAACACGAAAACAAAAAGAATACAATAATGGGTTATGTGTATGCATGGATGCATGATTTTTCTTTATCCTGTTGGGTTAGGTCTTCTGCAGGTGACCATCCAGTCTTCTGCCCCTCAGGCGAAATACAGCTTCAATCTGTCAACATTGATGGGCTCGGTAAACTCATTTCCTTCCAAGTCTGACAGTCTTACTGCTCCATTTCCCATTACCTTCTGAACAATGTAGGGCCCTTCCCAATTTGGTCTGAACTTTCCCCTCGGGTCTGTTGTTGACGGCTTGGACTGCTTAAGCACCAGATCACCCTTTTTGATCTTGGTGGGCCGCACCTTCTTGTTGAATGCTCGAGCCAGCCTTTTCTGATAAATCTGCATGTGATGCAAGGACTTCATCCTCTTTTCATCCATCAGGGCCAACTGTTCAAACCTTTGCGAGGTCCATTCTTGCTCTGGCAATTCTGCTTCTGCGAGTACCCGCATGGACTGCATCTTCATTTCCACCGGCAGTACCGCTTCCATTCCATAAACCAAAGAATACGGCGTGGCTCCTGTTGCCGTTCTCACAGATGTTCTGTACCCCCACGGAGCATATGGTAGCTTATCAGCCCAGTCTTTATAGTTCTCAGTCATCTTTGCCAAGATCGTCTTTATTGTCTTGTTGGCTGCCTCGACTGCCCCATTTGCCTGCGGCCTGTAAGGTGAGGACTTGTGATGGCCGATTCCGTACCTCTGTAACATTGCCTTGGTTTCTCCCTGAAATTGGACTCCATTGTCCGTGACCACATGGTGCGGCATACCATACCGGCAAATGACATTCCGAGCTATGAACTTCGCCATTTGCTTTGCTGTAACATTGCGGAAAGATTCGGCTTCTACCCACTTTGAGAAGTAGTCTACGGTTACTACTATAAAGCGATGCCCATTCGATGCATTCGGTCGAATTTCCCCGATCATATCTATTCCCCATGCTGAGAATGGCCATGGCTCTGACAGCCCATGTAACTCTGTGTGCGGCAAATGACTCATATTGCCGTGTGCTTGACATTCATGACAGTGTTTTACCAGCTTCGCACAGTCAGCTTCCATGGTTGACCAGTAAAAGCCTTGTCTCACAATCTTGCGGGACAAGTTCAATCCGTTCATGTGCGGCCCACATACTCCGGCATGTACCTCGTCCATCACCTTCTGAGCTTCTTCTCTGTTTAAGCATTTCAGCTGAATTCCATTGCCCTGCCTCTTGTAGAGCTCTCCTTTCAGACTCATATATTGAGAGGCCAACTTCTGAATAGCCACTCGGTCCTTTCTGCTTGCTTCCTCTGGGAATTCCCCGCGCTCCAAATACCTCTGTATGTCATAATACCAAGGCTTCCCGTCGTCGACCCCCACTTCCAGGATTCTACCTATCTCATAGACTGGCTTGCTTGCCGTTGTCAACACAAGCGGTCTCATTACCAGTTTCTCTGGATTTTCCCAAGTTGCGGCCAATGTTGCCAACGCATCTGCCATCTGATTCTCTTCTCTCGGTAAATGCTGAAATTTACAATCAGGGATAGTCTGTGCCAGACTTCTGAGATGGAACAAGTACGGCTTCAACCGTTCTTCCTTCAGTTCCCATTCTCCTTGCATCTGTCGGATCACCAACATCGAGTCTCCGAAAACTTCAACATTCTTAGCCCTCAAGGCTATCAATGCCGTCAATCCGAAAGCACACGCTTCGTACTCAGCCATGTTATTCGTCACTCCGAAAGTTAGCCTCTTGGCCAGAGGCAGGTTTCTCCCCCCATGGGTTACTATTACAATCCCGATCCCTGCTCCTTTACAATTCACTGCTCCGTCAAAATACATTTTCCATCATTGGACCGCTATGGCTTGGATTTCCTCGTCGGGAAACTCAAACTTATACTGATCTCCTTCAACAGGTTGCAAGGCCAGGAATTCTGCCACGGCTCGCCCTTTGATTACCTTGGAGGTGAGGTACTCGATGTCAAATTCAGTCAGCAGCACTAACCATCTGCCTAACTTCCCAACCAGTGAGGGTACTGAGTGCAAGTACTTCAAAGGATTCTCCTTTGCGACCACTTGGATCTTGTAAGACTGGAAGTAGTGGCGTAACTTTCTGGATGCCCACACAACTGCTAAACAAATCTTCTCCACCTCTTGATAACGGGCTTCGTACGGAAGCAGCTTCTTACTGAGGTAGTAGACAGCATGCTCCGCTCCTGTCTCATCGGCTTGTACCATCATCGCCCCCAGCGCTTCAAGTTCAATAGCCAAATAAAGTACCAAAGGCCTACCCTGTCTCGGGGGTTTCAACACAGGAGGTTTCACCAAATATTCCCTTATTCTGTCAAATGCTTCCTGACACTGCTCGTTCCATTTCACTGGTTGATCTTTCCTCAACAACTTGAATATAGGCTCATATACTGATATCAACTTTGCAATGAACCGACTGATATACTGGATTTCCCAAGGAAGACTCTGACTTCTTTTTCCTAACCCAACGGGTAACTATGATGGCTTTTAAGACACAAGGGTTAACATGATGCATGTATGCATGAGATGTATGCGATGCATGGAATATATAAAATTATAAAAAAAAAGAAAACTTAAACTATTTGGCCCATTATCATTTCAAAGTATTCAATCACACCATCGCGCGGTGTAAACTTGTCCCAGTTGAAAAGGCCCAACAGGTTTACACTTTGCGGTGATATGGCTAAATGACTTCAAATAATAAGAGGCCCTATTCACAAAATGGCCCACCGGCATTCTAGAAGCTTTTGGCCCAACTGTCAAAAGACACAAACTTGTCCCAGTTTAAATGGCCCAACAGGTTCATACCCTTTGACAGAAGGTCCAACTGGATCCAAATGACGGCGGCCCATCACACATAATTATAAGATAACTAACTACTGGTTCTTATGGCTAAGGTTCACGAGTGGATTCACGGGGCGCGGATAAAGGCTCTCACTGACGAAGGTTTGCCCACAACTAGGACTCCCCACTCAAGGGTTCAAACGACCAAGTGAGTGCACCTTTTTTATACCTTACGGTACGTGCCAACGAGTTATGGTGTGTGACTAACTGTCGAATGGATTTTCCCGTTGTAGATTCCCCAGAGGGAGGGTGGAGCGAGGCTCACTTAAATACCCAAGCCCCTTAGGCTCTTATCGCGCTTGGTGTCAGGAATAAACAACGAGTCCTCCAAACTAGTCTATCACAACAAGTTACGGGTAATGATCACCTAGGTGCCTTCACAGCTTTTCCTCGAAAGGTAGTGAATGAAGGAAGACACCCAACCATCACCTAGCTTTAACTAAGCCTTTGATTAACCCCCTCAACCCACTACAGACACGGTCAACTAATGCATAAATTATAAACAACACAAGACATGATTTCGAGGCCGATTCTCTATCCCCAGTGGAGTCGCCAGACTGTAGACAACAGAACCTGGGCGACGCATGCTGTTCTAGACTCAAGGCCTAGTTGAGAGTACGGAGTAGTCCGCGGGGGACTAAACGGAGAATAATGGAGTCGCCACCCGGTGTGAACCGGGACAAAGGTTTAAGGCCGCACTCACCCCTCGCAAGGGAAGACCTCAAACCGTTGGGTTCGGAATGGTCCCTTACTTATGTCATTGTGATGATATAATTCATGCAATAAATCGACCGCATCTACTCAAGAATAATGTTCAAAGGTCACTTAGGTCTAATATGCTTCCGCTAACTAAATCCTAATCTAAGTTTGCATACTTGAAAGTAAATCATTAAATAATAAACACGCAATATCACACATAAAAAGAAACATAATCATGCTTTAAAATTTAAATAACGAAATTAAACTAAACCATGCCTAAAATAATAAATAAACAACCTAGAACGACATCATGCTCGAATACAAATTTGGATGAGACGAGATAAATGTATCTTAAGTGGTACGTGGCATTGTGACCCGAGTGCAGACCATACTACCGTCCATTCGGAATCGGCTATGGAATTTACGTCCGGGTTTCCATCCGATATACCACAAAAGGGAACACATATCCCGCTCATCCAACAATCAAATCATGCCTCAAATGACTCTCATGCAATTATATATCAATAATAAATAAATAAAACAAAAGAAAATAAGTAAAAGGTACCATCAGGTCTAACCTCTTTCGTCAATCTTTGGAAGTGCTTTCCAAGTCCGTTGGAAGGGCGAATGATCCGAAACTTTTCAAGATTGTTTGCTCACTGTTTTCCTTGCTGTTTTGATGCTCGGGCTGCTGTTGTACCTTCGTTTCACCACCGTTTGGTCGCTGCGTTTCAGGTCACTGTTTTGGGCGTTTTTGGACTGTTTTGGGTGATTTTGGTGGTCTCGGGAGGTGCGTTTGTAAAGGTTTTTTGGGGAAACCTTTTGGGGATTTTTGGGATGGTTTTAGGATGGTTTTACGGCAGTTTTGATGGGCTAGGGACGCACAGAACCTGACCAGAACAGAAACTTAAATGCGGCAGTTCACCAGTGCAGTGAAGCCGATATTAGGGCTGTTTTGGGCGCTAATGTGGAGCAATTTTGGGGAGTCTTTTTGCGGTACTCCAGGGGGATAAAAATAAGGTTTATATGGGGGTAATTTAGGGCTGTGAATGGTGGTTGGAAGTTGGCAAAGGATGGGGGTAATTGAGGGTTGGGCGTGGATGGTGTGGTGGATGAAGGTGGATGCGGCCTTGGTGGTTTCTTGGTTTCAGGGATGCGGCAATATCAAATTCTTGGGGAATGCTAGGGCGTGCTAGGGGGCTTCTAAGAGTGCTTTAGGCGTGTGAGAGAGGTATGTGAGCTAGGGTTGTGAATGGGGTTGAAGGCCTCTTTTTATAGGCAAGGGAGAGGAGGTTTCCCTTATACGACTAGGAGAAGGATTTCTATTGATGGTGACATCTTCTTAATAAGGAATAGATCTCCTAATTTGGTTTGGTGATTGGATTTGATTTGGTAGGGATTTGATTTGATTTCTTTTATTTAGGTAAGGATTTTATTTGATTTAAACATGTGATTAATGTGTATATTACCTAAATAAAGGGCAATGGGCGTGAATCTCCCTCCTTGGGCATGGGCTTGGTTTGACTTGGGTTGACTTGGGTTGACCTAGGTGTTTTGGGATTGGTTTGGGTTTGGTTTGGGTTTTGGGCCCTAGGTAAGCTTTAAAACGGAAGTCCAACAAGCAGCCGAAGCTAAACAACTCAGATAAAATCCAACAAGAATTCTAATTTCCAACTTTACCCTTCCAACATCTGTTTCCCGCGACTTTCATGACTAAAGAAGTAGTTGCCTCAATACGAGACTCATCATCGGGCTGATATGCAAAAATGCAATGCCTACACTTTCGGCCAAGCTATAGGATTTGGGGATTTTTGATCTAATCAATATTTCACAAATCCAACAATGTACAAATCCAATTCAACATCATATAAACTCAACCAAACCTTCAATTTAAGAAAATCAAGCTCCAAATATAAAATTCCCAAATTAAAGTTTAAGAACCATAGAATTCCAAATCAAACTTAGGAGGCTCTGATACCATTGTAAGTGTTCCTAGAACAGGCAAAGATCTCTAAGTTGTGATTTGTGTGAATATAATCAAAAGAGTTACAGAATTACTCACATTGATTGGATTGAGTTCAAAACTTTTATGCTTTTCGGTAGAAGCTCCAAGCCTTCTTGAGTGTTTCCAACACTTGGGTGAGTTTCCCTATCACCTTGATTCACTTCTTTAAGTGCTAGCTTGAACAAAAATGAGAGAAAAAAATTTCCCCTCCAATGGAAGATGGTTTTGGCAATTTGAGAGAGAAGGGAGAGAGTGAATAGTTCAATTTTGATTTCAATATCTAATAATGAAAGTTTACTTCCAAAGTTGGTATGTCTTTTAAAATATTAAAGACAAAGTGTGTTGGAATGGTTTGTGCGTTGAATAAGCAATCCAATTCTTTTTCAACTATTACAAAATTCCATCACATGCCAAACATGTTGATGTAAGTTGGTGGGCTCCACTTGAATTCTAAATTTAAGTCGGACAATCCAACACGCAACTTCGCTCGAGCCTGGGTTCATTTAATTCTGAATTAAGTGAATTACTGTTGCGACTTAATTAAATCAAATTTAATTAAATAATAATGCCTCACATTATTATTACGTAAATCGCTTATGATTTAATTTAAATTAATTCGTTCACTAAAATTAAAGTCCAATTTAATTCCGCGTTGAAATTCGATTTCATTTAATATATCTAATATATTATTTTAGCCCAATTAAATAAATTAAATAGTAAAATCTAATTTAACTATTAAATTTACTCTATCGATTAATTCCAAATTAATCACGTTCTCTCTTCTCGAATGAATTTAATCCCAGAAAAATTCTTGAAGCAATTAATCCCAGATTAATTCATTCTCTTTTAATTAATCCCAGATTATTTTATTGCCGTAATTAATCCTAGATTAATTCTCTCTCTCATAATTAATCCCAAATTAATTATGTTCGAGTCATACGTCATCGGTGAATCTTTGGGAAGCGACCCATGAGATCCCTGGATATGTTGGCAGTAAATCCGGTCGTCGGATAATCTGAACTCGTGCATATCTAGTACCATGTTCTTACCGATTTAAAAGACATGATTGGCTTCTAGCAAAGCACCGTGCCTACCCAATTCTCCAGAAATATTCTTTTAAGGAATATATAATTCAGGCGTAGTATACGTAGTATTGCGTATTACGATCCAGTATCGGATGTCACATGCTAGGCCTGGGACGAGAATAGTGTCTGCCCCGTACGAATCACATATCGGATCTCTGGTAACTAGTCTTTATAATCGGATAAACATGACCTAGTCATATTATCCCGATGACTGCAGTACATAAGAGTACTAGTTCTGTATCCTACATGATCATCATCTCCATATGACTGAAGTGATACTTCCATCTTGACATCACACTCAATACACTACGATTCACAATATACCCAGAAGAGGCGTACCCAGAACCTATTAAAGCCCCGGACAACCAAAACCAAAGTATATTAATTGTCGTAAGTTTTAGCGATGCAAGTCTCGGGTTAAAACCAAATACACCTACCCTGATTCGGACTTCCATAGACACATAGTCATACTACCAATGGAATTCTGAGGGGTCTATCCAGAGCAAAGTTGTTTCCATACCATCGGTAAACACAACCTCCTATTACACTTGCATAAGTATCCAATAAATAAATATATGAGAACTATGCTGTTATGCTCCCATAACACGCAAAAGTGCAATACTAGTTTATTCTGCATTATCGATGTCCAATCTCGATAATACTACGACTAAGGATATTTTAATGATTAAACCTTAGTGGATTAATATTGTCTCATATCTTATTAATCCGGAACTAATTATATGGACTTTTATCATTTATATATCCTGGTAATCCAATTACAAATGATAAAAGAGCAATTTTCTTTGTCACATAGTTAATTTGTACAACAACACCATGTTCTGTATAAATAGTGATGATATGGGTTATAATTTTCCAACAGCTTGAACATGCATGATGAAAGCATATAAGGAAATAGGATGCATATATCATTAATTTGTAAGATTGTAAGAACATATGTATGACATACATGAGATTGTAAGAACATATGTATGGCATACATCATTAATTTTTGGGAATGCATGAACATATATGATAAAATGAGATAAGCATATAATAAAGTATGGCGGTGATTAGTGAAATCATAAGAAATGTATAGGCGTGTTGTGCATTATCATTTTTCATAAATTGAGTTAAAATAAAGAACGGTTTTGAAATTCAAAGTGTTTTAAAGATAGTCTCAAATCCTTTTGAATAAAATGTTTTCGGAAAACGTTTAATACAGTTTCAAGATTTTTAAGCATGATTTTTATATTTTCGGGGCATGAGGTAAACCTCACCCCAGTACGTAACTTGAGACACATATGGAATTGACGGATTTATATACATGTGCACATGTGGAGGACTAAAGGGACGCCCCTAGATCCTCAGTGCTTAGATGGTACATTTCTGGGGGGAGATGCGCCTACGGGAATAGATGCGCCTACAAGCGAAGATGAGCCTACGGGCGGAGATTCTATTCTCAGAAAAAGGATTTCAATTTTCAATTTTCAAAAAAGAGTTTTAGAAAAGACCTTAGAAATACGGTTTTTGAGAAAAGTACAAGAAAGAGTTTTCAGTTTTCAGATTATCAGTAAACGATTTTCAGAAACAAGATTTTAGAAATAGTTTCCAGAAACCAGAGATTTCAAGCATGATTTTAGAAAGATAAGTTTTATTAAGAGATTTACAGAGTTTCAGAATGGAGTTTTCAGAAAAAAGTTTTCCAGAAAAGGTTTTCAGGAAGTATTTCCTTAAATAATATGACAAGTTAAAGTAGAAAGTAGTTTATAAGTCATGCATATAAATCACCTATTCTGGGATCATTTATGATACATATAGCTGTTAATATGCATGATAGCATTATTACATTTATATGTATACATGATGAATGTTTGTATGAGTTGTATGTTTACATAGGAAGAACCTTTTATAAATACTAGAGCATGAAAACATGACTACATATCCATGTATATACAATTGATGATAGTGTGTTGAATGTTTGATATAAGAATATTTTATAATACCGATTTGATGATATTTCAAGAAAATAAAAAGAAAGAAAGTTATAATAGATGTCTAAGCTGAATTAGCAAAGAGTATACATAGAAATAATGAGATATTAGAGTTAGCGTAGTAGAAACGTGATTAGAATATAAAAACTTGATGTGTATATTTTAGATGTTTGAGATACATGTTCAAGTTGTTGCATGAAAATATATTATTTGTAGCATATGTAAGTGAAAAAGTGAATTAATTTTGATTATACTATATATGTATCATATGATTTTGATGCACGAGTTCAGACACAGGGTAAGTAGTATCGAAAGTATACTTATGGCTTTTCATGTATGATGAAATGTGTATATACGAGATATGCGATGTTCATAGGTAACAGTTAAGAGAAGGTAAAGATATAAATTTATTTTTATGCTATGTTTAGTTTATAAATAATTATATGACGAAGATGTGGAGTGTGAATGAATGGTAAGTTAATGTGAGTGTTAAAGAGGTTAGGAAATTTCAAAACTAAGATTAGTAAATAAAGACTTTGTAAAGGTAATAAAGACACAAAATGGGCATGAGTGAATTTATATTAGAAGTTGAGATCAAACATTAGTAAGATTTCATGAAAGAGTTTTTATATACGAGTTAAGTAAAGAAAAATAATTAACTTATCCATTGAGGTTTTCTTTTCCAATTGGGAATTAAGGCTATAATATAAGTTAAGATTATATATAAATATGATTTTTTATTATTAGAATACATGCATGATTACTTACTGAGTCTTATGACTCACACTATAATAGTTTGTTAGATTTGTAGGTCAGTAGAAGACATACTGTGCCAACAAGATTTCAGTGAAGACTTTGAAGACAGTGGATCGCCTCAATTGCAGTAAAGAGTGTCATTGAGTCCTGGGTCAAGTTATGGGTCCTCATGATCATTTGTATTTGTATTTGTATTTGTATTTGTATTATATATGTGTTTTGAGTTCTAGCCGGAGGCCAAGTTATTTAATATTCGTTCATTGAGTTCAAGCCTGAGGCCTAGATGATGATTGCATATGATTTGAATTGCATAGCAGATTGATTTCGGGTGCTGGCTATAAGCCAGGTTGAATGATATTCTGCATACATCATGCCGAAATTTCATTAGAATCAGAGGCTTATGGAGGCAGGATTAGCCTATCTTCTGCCGGTAACATCATGGCTCTGGTAAGATGTTACATTATTGGTATGGGGTTGGAGTTTCTCCCCCATGGTGCCACTGAGATAAGGCCACAATAAGAAGTTTGAGATCCCTCGTGGTCAACATCTTATATGGCTGGGGTGTAGCCACTACTGTTGATAAATCAACGTTTTAAGGAGTTCATGGGTAGAAATTGTTGGATAATATGACCTATAGCGTCACTATTTGTACATATCATAGTGTTGTTGAACAAATTAACTATGTAACAAAGGAGATTGCACTCTTATCATTTGTGATTAGATCACCAAGATATATAAATGATGAGAGGTCCTTATGATTTGTTCCTTGATTGAGAATGATATGAGACAGTATCAATCAACGAAGGATAAATCATTAAATATCCCTAGTCAGAGTATTATCGAGATTGGACATCGATAAATACGTAAAAGACTAGTATCGCACTTGTGCGCGTTGTGAGGGCAGAACGACATAGTTCTCATATATTTAAGTATTGGATACTTATGCAAGTGCGGTAGGAGGTTGTGTTTCACCGACGGTATGGGAAACAGCTTCGCTTGGGATTGACCCCTCGGAATCCCATTGGTATTGTGACTATGTGTCTATGGGAGTCCGACATCAGGGTAGGTGTGTATGGTCTTAACCTGAGACTTACACCGCTAATGCTTGCGACAATCAATATACTTTGATTGAGGTCGTCAGGGGCTTTAACCGGTTCTGGTACGCCGATTTTGGGTATATTGAGAATCGTAGAGTATTGGGTGTGATGTCAAGACGGAAGTATCACTTCAGTCATACTGGAGATGATGTCACGTAGGATACGGTATTAGTGCTCTTAAGTGCTGGCCGGCCATCGGGATATTATGACAAGGTCATGTATATCCGATTATAGAGACTAGTTACCAGACATCCGACATGTGCTTCGGACGGGGCAGACACTTATCCAGCCCCAGCCCTAGTACGTGACAGTCCGATACTGGGCCGAAATACGCAATACTTGGTATACTACGCTTGATATAGATCCTTATATATTCTATATGGATATGTCCAGAGAATTAGGTAGACTTCGTGCTTTGCTAGAAGCCGACCTTGTCTCGTAAATCGGTAGAACGTAGTACTTAGTACGTACGCGATTCGGATACTCCGACGACCGTATTTACTGCCACTTATCTGGGGATCTCATGGGTCGCTTCCTGATAATCCACCGATGACGTATGACTCGCACTCTTAATTAATCTGGGATTATATATAGAAGAGATAGAAAATTAATCTATGATTAATTACGGAGATATTTTATCTAGGATAAAATATCGTCTAAAGAGAGATAACGATTGATTTGGAATTAATCGGTAAAATAATATATTCGATATATTAAACGAAATTAGATTTCGACGCGGAATTAAAATTAGATTTTAATTCAGGCGAACGGATTAATTTAGAATTAATTCGTTAGCGACGTGAATAGTGAATTCGCTAGGCGTAATCATTAAATTACGACGCAACGGAAAAATCGTTAATTTAGAATTAGCGAACCCGAGCCCAAGTGTGATTGCGAGCGCATTCGTATTTCGAATTCGAGTGCGGCACGCAAGTCACATCAAGCGTCAAATCAAACATCAAGTCATTCATCACATCAACCGTCAAATCAAACGTCACTTTGAGTGATGTGACATTTGATTGATTGATATGAGTGATTGATTGATTGATAGACACACATCAAGTCACTTTAATAAAGTGACAATGAATAGTTGATGGGTGTAGGTGTAATAGTAAATGTTGGTGGGAGTATTTACCTTTTTATTTATTTGATTTATTTTTGGTAAATACTTTATATATTTTATGGAAAAATATATAAACCTTTTTGGAAAAGGTTTTACCAACCAATTACACATTTCATCTCTCTCCATTCTTTCTCTTTGGCTCACGCCCATTTGGGCAAAAACACTCACTGGTTTTCACAAAAACCGTGAGCTATGAGGGAGGCAAGAGTGAGTTTTTGTGGCAAAAACTCAAGTGCTAGCACACTTACGGAACATGCGAAGGTGGTAGGGAGGTTCACCCATGAGCCGGGATCCATCCGACGAAGCTTGGAGCTCCGTTTCACAGCTCAAAATTCTGATTTGGAGGGCAGTGAACTGCACACAGTGGGCGTCCTTGGCAGTGAGCAAAGTGGCTTCATTCGTCTTCAAATAGTCTCCACCGATCGATGTGAGTATTTCGCTACCTCCGTTGATGTGTTCACATATTGTTTTCATGTCTTGCTTGATCTTGGGACCTAGAAACAAACCTAACAATGGTATCAGAGCTATAGGTTCAAGCATGAAATTGTAGGGCTTAAAATTGGGTATTTTGTATTTGAGCATGATTTTGTGAAATTGGATGATTGAGCATGCTTAATATATGTTATATTGAAGATTGATTTGATCAATTTCAAGAAAATGTGTTTGGAACAATTTTCCCCAAATTTGTGATGTTGGCCGAATGTGTATGCTATTTGGAGTTCTTGGAATTTTTTGATTTGAGTTCATTGGATGAATTAGAATCATTAAGGATAATGTTAATTAAAAACTAATTTGATTGGATTTTGAACTGAACAAAAATCCCCAAATTATTTCACCTTGGCCGAATCTACTTTGCCCTAGAATGTCTTGGTATATTTTGATTTTGAACAATTGGATGTGTATGAAATCATTTAGGATGTTGATTTAATGTCGATTGTGGCTTTGATTGGATTGAAACCAAATCGGATATGAAATCCTTCCTTGGCCGAGACCTTTAAAGCATGTTGTGGGTTTGATTTATTCAAAACATGTTGGACATGTGATGATGATGTCAAGCATGATTAATTGGACTAATTAAGTGTTTTAGAAATATTGATTTAGATGATTAATCATGTAATGCACTTTAGGTAATTAAATTGCGGAATCGGATTCATGTGATTTAGTTATTTAGGCCTTAAATTAGATTTGGGCTTCTAATGTTGTAATTGGGCCTATTGGGCTTGATTTTATCAAGTTGGGTTTAAGCCAAATGGATTGGATCCAATTGGGCCCAAAACCACTTCCGTTAAGCCCAATTGCGACTTAATGAACCTTTAAAGTTTGATTGGGCCTAATGGGCCAAGATTGAATTATGGGCTTATGGGGTAAATCCCGGATTGGATTTTGGTTATTCGGATTGACCCGAGTTGACCAAAAGTCCACGCCTTAAGAAATCAATTAAAAGCCCATTAGACTTTAATTGAATTGACGTTGGACGTTGATCGGTCTTTGAGACGCGTTACGATTAAATTTGGAATTTAAGTCGTAAAAGGTTTATTATTAAAGTGTAATATTAATTTCGAATTAAATAACGAATTAGAATTGAATGCATATTAAATTGGATTTGATAACGTAGTTTAATTTAATTCGAGAATTCGTAATTTGAGTACTTATTCGCAAAAACGAGTTTGACTCGAACAAAATCAAATCGTTGTTTGAACATTGGATGATCACATAATTATCAGATTAATTAATTTGATTAGATTGATTGATAGCATGCTTGTGTGTGAATACGTGGTTGTGATGAATGAATAATGTATATTGGATGGATATTAGTCGGGTGGGCAATTTTGGAAATTGTTGTAATAAATTTGATTTATTAAATTGGACCTGCGTGTCCAGCCTTATCACCTTTATTCTCTTTGTATTCTCTTCTCACCTATTCCCCTCAATGTAAATGAGGTTTCTTTAGAAGTGTAGTGTAACGGGTAGAAGTAATACAAGTGCTAGCTCGAGTGAGAAAGGGAGAGATTTGATCTAGGATCAATGTGTTAAGTATCCATCCGCATATCATTATTATTTTATTTTCATACTCGCTTTATTATGTGTTTAGAATGCATGTTTAAGGGTGTATGATGATGAGACCTTAACAAAGATAATTAAATTGGTAGCCAATTTGCACGCGAAAAGCCCTCATCAAATATCATGCGTCTTTTCCTTCCATTGAGTGATTCTTACTCAAGATCCTAGATTGGCATGGGTTGTTGGCCAAAGTCAAGCCCTTGTCCGTCGAAGATGTGTTTGAATCACGAGGCTTTGTTCCATATTGGTGTCTTGTCCAAGTTGTGGTTTGTTGGCCAAAGTCAAGACCACTTCTTGTCCAACGACATTGATTACGAAGCTTCCATGGTCAATGGATTACGCTTGACTGAGATCACTAGGTTTGTTGTGCCAAAGCCAAGGCCTAGTTGATTCAGAGGAAAAAGGTTAGGGTATATATTCGATAATAGGCATATATAAGATATATGTTTCGGACTTGGATGTCCACCTACTGGATCTAGGAGTTGGATGGGATCCAATTGATCTTCGAGATCTACCTAGTTAACTATCATACAATTTGTTGGCCAAAGTCAAGATTGTGTGATACTTTAACGGGATCCTAGCCCACTAGGAAACACGGTTTCCCGAGTACTCGACAGAGGGTTAGAGGCTCGACGAAAAATAGTGGGAGGCAAGAATTGAATTTGCAATATTCGTTCAATTACTCGCCATACGCGCTAAAACAAATATCATTCGTAAAATAAATTAAAAGTATTAGTTTGACTAATATTTAAATTGTTGTTTTAATAAACAGTTGGACTGTATTATAGTTGATTATATAATTGGATTATAGTAATCAATATATTTAAATTAATTAATTTCAATTTACAGTTGATTTTATAATTGGATTATAGTAATCAATGTAATTGAGGTTAATTAATTTAAATCATATTTGATTGTATAGTTGGACTATGAAAATCATTATAATAAATAGTACCTATAATAAATTGATTAAATAGTTGGACTATTGAAATCAAGAAAGAATTGAAAAGTTGAATATTTAAAATATATAATCCTCGGATTAAATGTTTTAAATGATTTAATTTTCAATTGGGAATAAATAATAGGTTAGTTTATTTGATAAAATAACTTATTATACCAAAACCCAAAATTAAGCAAATAGTAGAGCATAAAATCTTTGGAAGATTTATGTGATGATGACTTTAGTGCTTAATTCATATACTTGTCATAAATCTATCTTTAGATTTAAAAGATATTAAAATTGCAATATGTAATTCTTGGAGAATTAATGACTATTCTAGAGGAGAAAAGTCAAAGTTTGCAATTGGGCATATTGCACAAGGTGCACATCATTACAATATTCTAAAACCCAAGGCTTGGCCAAAGGTTTGTGAAATATTGAAAAGGACAATGAATATACCCCAAAGTGACTACCGTTTGGATATGGTAGACACGAAGGAATTAAAGAAAGAGCAAGGCTCTGACTTTAAAATGTTTGTCAAAGTTATGTTCACTACTAGTATTGAAATTAGATTTTAAATACTTAGTGTGGTACATAAAATATATATATTTATGTTCAGAATCTGCTATGAGCAGGATACTGACTTCAAGCCGAGATTTCTCTACGAATCGGAAACGGGACGAAAGTCGCTGTTTCGACCGTAGATACCTAAGTTTAGGAACTGCCCTATGGATATGTACTTAAATTAGGAACTGTTATAATGTAACTAGTTTGACTAGAGACATTATCTCTATATCAGTGTTTAATCCATTGTGGATAAACCTTTATATTCTAGAACACTAAGTGTTTCATTATATAAGTTGATACTGAGATAAACACATTAGATGTGAGTAACAGTATTTATATTTTGAATATAAATGAAATCTCGAACATGTAATATGACAAACTACTAGCTCATACTGATTTGATCAGAAGAGACTTATTTGTGGCATTGTTGTCTGGGACACAATTAAACAAGACTCGTATATCCACACTTTTGAAGAGTGGGTACTAGGACTAATTTGACTATTCAAATAAGGTCTACGAATCTAGTTTATTAGGTAAAGTACCTAAAACACTATTTACTTGGTAATAGTATATGTGCCACCGATCTGTTAGCCCTATTCATGATGAAGTTAGTGGGCCCATGTCTAGCTAGGCTAGATGTGAATATGAATATTTCGTGACCTTAACGGATGTGGCATCACGTTATGGTTATGTGTTTCTTTTGAAGAACACAAGTCGGAAGCTTTAGAGTTTCGACACGAAGTGGAAAAACAGATCGGCTATAGTATTATGCCGTCACGGTAAGACCGTATTGGAAAATACTTAAGCATTAAGTTTCATTTATACATGAAAGAGTATGGTATTCTTTCAATAAGGACTCCTACCGAGACACGTCAGTTAGAAGGTGTGTCCGAACTAAAACCGAATTTTGTTGGACACGATAAGGTTATATTATGAGTCGCTCTGAGCTATCATTTCCTTCAATGGATATGTATTAATAGTGCAAAGCTTATTTAGAATAAGGTTCCATTAAATTCTGTTTGACAGACTTCATATTGGATATGAATTGGAAGGAAACAGGGTTTCACACTCCATAAGATTTGGGAATGCTAGGCTTACGTTTGGATGATACCAAACTAGAACCCAAATCGGATAAGTGCCAAATGTAGGTTATCCTAGGGAAAACCATAAGTATAGTACTTAAACGTCTCACAAGAGAACAATGTAATTGTTGCTCACCATGCGGTTTTCCTAAGAGGAATACCGATATGCAATGGTCAGTGGGAGGACAGTAAAACTCGATGAAAATCGGAGTAATACTGTTCAAGGCACGAAGTCCTTAATGGAACACAAACAGTTCATCAAATGATGAATTTGTACCATTAATCTTCGAATACACAAGAACCCCATAGATCGGAGAGAGTCAGAAAACAACCTAGGGTATGGGTTTCTGATCTCACCTCATAAAGATGTCAATCTTGTTGAGGTATACCAACCGACTACGTAAGAAGGGGTGATACAAGGTATCGACTTCCGTTATGGCAAAGTGCCATGAGTCCAAAATGGAATCCATGTATAACAACTAAGTTTGGACACTAGTTGATGTACCATAAGGCATTGTGCCTATAGGTACTGCATAAGTCTTCAAGGAAGACATATATGGATGGCAACATACCAACGTACAAAGCTAGGCTTGTAGCGGAAAGGTATCGTCATCAACATTGTGTTGATTACGGTTCGACCTTTTGCCTGTTGCCACGGCAAATCCATTTGGATAATACTTGCAGTAGCTGCACGTTTCATTTATGAAATGTGTCAGTTAAAGATCAAAATCGCTTTCCTTAAACGGAAACCCTTTGGAGGATGTTTATAACATCCTGACGATTTTGTCGTACTAAAACCAGTAAACAAGGTTTGTAGGTTATTCGATCCATGTTTGGATTGAAGCAAGCATTAGGATTCTTGGAATCATCGTTTTGATGTAATCATAATGGTTTATGATTTAATTCAAAATGAAAATGATTCTTGTGTATATAAGAAGGTTAGTGGGAGCGCACTGACAAGAATGTCCTTTAATAAAATAATGATAACATATTCATTTCCTGGAAATGAAATTCCCGTATAATCGGTAAAAGCCTGGCTTTTGAGAAAATTCTCCGAAGAATTCTTGGGAGTGACAACGTTTATTCTAGGAATAAAGATCTACTGGGATAGATTAAGTTGTTAAAACTCTGCGAGAACTTGTACATTGAAAAATGCACATGACCTGGTGTCTCATACGCTTTGAGCATATGGATTCACAATCAGGCCAATCCAAGTGATAGTCACTGGATTGATGTTAAGAACATCCGTTAGAATCTTAGAGATCTAAGGATGCTGTCTTAATCTGTGGAGAAGGATAACTTCAAGTGACTGGGATCACTACTGCAAGTTTCCAAACCGATAAAACGACTGAAAGTTGCAAACGGTACTATACAGTTTGAATAACGGTACAGTAAGCTGGAAATCTTCCAAGCAAGATACTGTTACCGAATAAACAACATATACGGATTAATTGCAGCAGCTGAGGCAGCAATAGAAGCCATCTGGGTCAATTATAAATCTAATTAGATTAGATATAGTTCTGTTAGCAGCTGAGCTAGGCGTCAGTGCAGGCTAAATAATTAATGGTCTCATCAACGATTCAGATACATACTTCAACATATCATCTGATTCGTTCGGATCATACATCGTGGCGATGTGATGATCGAATAAATCGCATCAGATAATAATCATGCAAATCCGCTGAAGAAAGCTTTTCTCAGCAGTTTGAGCCGACCGTACATAGTTCGGGTGCAAAACACTCGAGTGACTGGCTATGTGCCAAGTGGGAGATTGTTGGATAATATGACCCATAGCGTAACTATTTGTACAGATCATATTGTTGTTGTACAAATTAACTATGTAACAAAAGAGATTGCACTCTTATCATTTGTGATTAGATCACCAAGATATATAAATGATGAGAGGTCTTTATGATTTGTTCGTTGATTGAGAATGATATGAGACAGTATCAATATCCGAAGGATAAATCATTAAATATCCCTAGTCAGAGTATTATCGAGATTGGACATCGATAAATACGTAAAAGACTAGTATCGCACTTGTGCGCGTTGTGAGGGCACAACGGCATAGTTCTCATATATTTAAGTATTGGATACTTATACAAGTGCGATAGGAGGTTGTGTTTCACCGACGGTATGGGAAACAGCTTCGCTCTAGATTGACCCCTCGGAATCCCATTAGTATTGTGACTATGTGTCTATGGGAGTCCGACATCAGGGTAGGTGTGTATGGTCTTAACCTGAGACTTACACCGCTAATGCTTGCGACAATCAATATACTTTGATTGAGGTCGTCAGGGGCTTTAACCGGTTCTGGTACGCCAATTTTGGGTATATTGAGAATCGTAGAGTATTGGGTGTGATGTCAAGACGGAAGTATCACTTCAGTCATACTGAAAATGATGTCACGTAGGATACGGTATTAGTGCTCTTAAGTGCTGGCCGGCCATCGGGATATTATCACAAGGTCATGTATATCCGATTATAGAGACTAGTTACCAGACATCCGACATGTGCTTCGGACGGGGCAGACACTTCTCCAGCCCCAGCCCTAGCACGTGACAGTCCGATACTGGGCCGATATACGCAATACTTGGTATACTACGCTTGATATAGATCCTTATATATTCTATATGGATATGTCCGGAGAATTGGGTAGACTTCGTGCTTTGCTAGAAGCCGACCTTGTCTCGTAAATCGGTAGAACGTAGTACTTGGTACATACGCGATTCGGATACTCCGACGACCGTATTTACTGCCAACTTATCCGTGGATCTCATGGGTCGCTTCCCGATAATCCACCGATGACGTATGACTCGCACTCTTAATTAATCTGGGATTATATATAGAAGAGATAGAAAATTAATCTAGGATTAATTACGGAGATATTTTATCTAGGATAAAATATCGTCTAAAGAGAGATAACGATTGATTTGGAATTAATCGGTAAAATAATATATTCGATTATTAAACGAAATTAGATTTCGACGCGAAATTAAAATTAGATTTTAATTCGGGCGAACAGATTAATTTAGAATTAATTCATTAGCGACGTGAATAGTGAATTCGCTAGGCGTAATCATTAAATTACGACGCGACGGAAAAATCGTTAATTTGGAATTAGCGAACCCGAGCCCGAGTGTGATTGCGAGCGTATTCGTATTTCAAATTCGAGTGCGGCACGCAAGTCACATCAAGCGTCAAATCAAACGTCAAGTCATTCATCACATCAACCGTCAAATCAAACGTCACTTTGAGTGATGTGACATTTGATTGATTGATATGAGTGATTGATTGATTGATAGACACACATCAAGTCACTTTAATAAAGTGACAATGAATAGTTGATGGGTGTAGGTGTAATAGTAAATGTTGGTGGGAGTATTTACCTTTTTATTTATTTGATTTATTTTTGGTAATGCTTTATATATTTTATGGAAAAATATATAAACCTTTTTGGAAAAGGTTTTACCAACCAATTACACATTTCATCTCTCTCCATTCTTTCTCTTTGGCTCACGCCCATTTGGGCAAAAAACACTCACTGGTTTTCACAAAAACCGTGAGCTATGAGGGAGGCAAGAGTGAGTTTTTGTGGCAAAAACTCAAGTGCTAGCACACTTACGGAACATGCGAAGGTGGTAGGGAGGTTCACCCATGAGCCGGGATCCGTCCGACGAAGCTTGGAGCTCCGTTTCACAGCTCAAAATTCTGATTTGGAGGGCAGTGAACTGCACACAGTGGACGTCTTTGGCAGTGAGCAAAGTGGCTTCATTCGTCTTCAAATAGTCTCCACCGATCGATGTGAGTATTCCGCTACCTCCGTTGATGTGTTCACACATTGTTTTCATGTCTTGCTTGATCTTGGGACCTAGAAACAAACCTAACAGAAATATCAAGATGATCGCGAACAGGTTAGTTTTACGAAAAGTCACTAAAAATGTGGCTATAATTACCTCAGGGTAAATATTGGCCTTGTCAGGTTACAATGATGACCTCAGGATAAGTACATTATTGAGGAGCACAACCTCGGTCTTCGACTAATTGCCAACTAATACAGTCTCTGGTCAGCTTGAAAGAATAGTGTAATGGCCTCATGACATTAAAATGATCTTCAGTTGGTTGGAGCACTTCATGTACTGTTTAAGTATGAATTTATAGTGTTTGAAATGGTCAGGAATTGAAGTGGTCATCAGTGTTGAAGAGTCCTTTTGAAAGGTTCAGAATTTTCTAAGTATTGAGAATCGATCTATGGTATCGAGTCGGGATGCATAGGCTAACTGGTGGTATTCCAATATTGATAGAAGAACTAACGGTCTAGTTGGGATGGGGTTTTTAGAGTGGGACAACCCATTACTAGGCTCATGTTACAATATGCAAAATCAATTGAAGCGAATTATACTAATTGAGTTACCAAGTAGTCATTAAGATTAATTACGTGTTTGAAATTTCATTAAGTGTTGAAGAGAAGAATGTGTCCTAGATCGGGTTCTTGCTTAGTGTGTGCTTCAGTATGGAAATAAAGAGTACACAAGTGTGTGCTTGATGAATTTGATGGGCTTTTAAGGAAGGCTATTATACATTGGCACTTTTCTATAAACGATTCAGAAACCCTAGGAGAACCTTTCAAGTGGTGGTAAAAGAAAGACAGTCATCACAAAAAGAGAATTTTTGGCAATATGTGGAGTAACCTGACTTGATGAGTATGAATTTGAGGAGAGCTGAGGCAATATGAAGTTTTCAGAGGCTAAAAACCCTAGAACGTTGGGTCGATCTACACCACCATATTTTATAAAGTTTCCGGCATCAAATCACCAACTCGTTGATATCGAGAACAATGAGACATATGTTAATAGTTGTTTTTCACCCTGAGGAAGGTTCAAACACCGAGGAGGAGCATAATGGGTATTGTACTTAGCCCAAATGGATAATAAAGGCCCAAAGGTCTGGAGAGACAGGTGAAATTTGACAGAAGGACCCAACTTTGTGGTACAGATGAGTTCTCCCAAGAGCATAGCGTGTTAGGGATGAAGTGAGTTATCATACCGACCCGACCTAGTGAAGAAGTGATGTATTTGGGGTTATTAGAGAATTTATTGAACCCAACCCGTTGAGATCTATGCATAGTAACTCAACTTGGTGAAAGAGTTAGGAAGAGATTTAAGGAGTATCGTCCACCTCAGGTACCCGACCCGATGATGTCACTAAAGGTCGACCTACAATATGGTCATATGACGTATGCCCTATCGTGGAGTTTGGGCTTCTAGAAGGCTAATGATGACAAAAGTTGATCAACGGCTCTCATTTCAGGAAGACTCTGCCAGCTATTCCGGAATAGTTGAATCATAGGCTATTGCATCAATAAAGTATGTAGCAGTTGTTAAAATATTGTAATGATGGGTTTGTGCTGACAGGGATGGTTGAACCCAGTTGCAGTACAATTATTTGATGAGTGGTTGAGGAAAGCAGCATGAGGGCAATGATGACCTGGTGACGATGGTTGACATCATGGGTTTGTATAATAGTGGATTTGAGAGCCTATATAAAGGGATTGAATTCTCAGATTCAAGTGTTAGCAAATTTTGTATGTCACAACTCCTAGTGAAACTGAGAGTTAGTGATAGAGATAAAAAGCAAATCAACACCCGACCACCTGAGAGATTTATATCGGGCTTATTGTAAGACCCGGTGTGCTTATTTTTATATTCTTGTATCCCCTCACTTATAGCTCGGGTCGGTCTTGACCCCGAGTAAGAAATAAAATACACATCATTCCTCCCGTCAATATAGATTGGAGCAATTTTCTGCTAAACCACGTAAATTTTTATCTCTGTGTTTTTTTTATCTGTTTGTCAAATTTGTTTTTGGTTCCCTACTAACCAAACAAATTCGAGGAATATTTATTCGATAGGTTAATTTCACATATTGTTCTTTGAAGGAAAAACAGCCATCAACACAACACCCACAAAATCCTATCCCCATCTATGGAAAATTGCGGTTTATGCACTGTGCAAGATTCAAAATTCTTGGTTACTCAGCGGGTCCACAAAAGGAGTTTACCAAGTTAGCCAAAAATAATCGTCAATCATACAAAGCGTTGAACAAAAATGGTGAACGCCAAGAGAGATCACATGATGATAAGCCAAAAATCATCGTCAATCATACAAAGAGTTGAAACGAAAATGGTGAATGCCAAGAGAGATCACATGATATCAAGCCACTGATGCTACCACTAATCTTATAATCCCTCCAATCGGTCAATACAATCATGATTTATATCCAGTGGTCCCGTACTTTCTTTATCGTCCAAAATTCAATCGCATCAAAAAAAAAAATCAATCAATGATGTAAACTACAATTTTTGACGAGGTCGGTGATGTGCTTGCCACGTGTCATAGCTTTAATTGGGCCCCACTTGCTTGGGTCTCAACACCTGCCGGGTGTGAATATCTTTTTGCTTTTTGGAATCTGCCTAATTTTAACTTTTTTGCCCTTTTGTGGCCCATTGGATTGTGAAAATTATATTATATATCGGATGTCATTTCCTTTATAGTAATTGATTCCCATAATTGTGTGGGATCCTACTAGGAGAAAAATGACATACATACCCGAAATATGATATACTATCTTAATTGCAAAAATTATATTATGTTTTATTTTGACTGGGACGACACGTCGGACGTCAACCTATGGAGCAGACGCAGATGCAGATATGCATGGCAACGGGCAAGGCTCGGGCCGGGCAGGCCCGGTCGGGCTCGGGCAAGGCCCGGGCCTGATTTTTTAACGGCTGATTTTCATTCCATGGGTAATTCGGTAAACTTATATCTCGAATAATCTTCCCTCAACTGTGAATTTGTTTGATTTGGGGACCAAAAATAAATTTATCAAAAGATGATAAAACACACATACAAAACAGAATGTTTAACGTGGTTCGGCGGAATAGATCCAACCTACGTCCAAGAGCATAAGGGAAAATAAAGTTTTTAACATCGTTAGGTATGACCGATCTTCCTCTCTCTCGAGCTCGTCTGACCGACCTCTTATAAGCTCACTCTTATACTTAAGCTTTTTGTTCTAAATTTTACAAGGTATATATGAAATAGATTTAACTAACCCTTTACAATGAGTTCTCAATCTCTTTATATACTAGGCAAATTCTACTGTAACACTAATCTCATGACGTCAGCCACGTGAATCTACCATCAATGTAAGAGCTCTCTTCCCCAATTATTCTGCCGAAAGTAGTTATGCCATCTGACATCTCATTAAATCTTGCCACTTTTGGTCACTGCCACATGCTACCTCAAAAGCCAGCTGACCGGTGCAATCACACGCGTATAACGCAAGCGCATGTATCGTTCAAGTAGTATAAAAATATCGATCCCACGAGGACTTAATTTCTACTGTTGTTATTAATTATTGATACTATTTATTTACAAGTATCTAATTATAGGGAGAAGGGAACTGATTGCTTTTGGTTGGTTAAATGTGGATTTGCTAATTAAAATAAAAACAGACTCAAAAGAAAATACTAAGGAAAATAAAAGAAAAGACTCAAAGATATAGGGTCGTGACTCCACACAATATTATTCTAAAGATGAATTGATTCTTTTACATATGTGTAATAAATCAGTTTGCTTACCTGGAACACGAAGATATGAAAAAGCCTCCGTCGATGGTCAGACGCAAATACCCAGTATAACCCAATTGAACCATATGTCTATGTCAACCAAATTACCTGGATTCATTAAGATCAAGTTCCAAATGTGGCTACCCCCGCCCGACAGGTATATGTCTATCCTGTAAGGAAATCTATTAAAGGGTTATCTATCCTCAAGGAAGATCGTGGGCTATTTAATCTAAGGCTGAAACTTAAAATCCCTTTGTCTAGTTCATTTTAAGTTTACCACATCAATCTTATTGGTGATCAGACTATTGGACAATTATGACCCATAGTGTCACTGTTTGTAAAAGACATTGTGTTTTTGTACAAAATTAACTATGTTGCAATGAAATTGTCTTTTACCGTTTTGTATCTATTTACTTTGATATATATAAATGGTAAAAGTCCTTATGATTAGTTCCGGATTGAGATGATATGAGACAGTATCAATCCATAATGGTTTAATCATTAAATATCCCTAGTCGTAGTATTATCGAGATTGGACATCGATAATGTGGAATAGACTAGTATTGCACTTGTGCGCATTGTGAGGGCATAACGGCATAGTTCTCATATGTTTAAGTATATGATACTTATGCAAGTGCGATAGGAGGTTGTGTTTTACCGATGGTACGGAAAACAGCTTCGCTCTGAATAGACCTCGCGGAATCCCATTGGTAGCATGTATATGTGTCTATGGGAGTCCGCTTCAGGGTATGTGTATTTGGTCTTAATCTGAGACTTGCATCGCTAGTACTTGCGACAATCGGTAAACTTTGGTTTTGGTCATTGGTCGATGCTTACACACGCATATAACGCAAGCGCACGTATCGTTCAAGTAGTATAAAAAGTATCGATCCCACGAGGACTTAATACCTAATTTATTAATTTAACTGAGGCTAAATGATTACTGGTATCTAACAGATTGTTTGATTTGATTTGAAATGGCGATGATTCTAAATTTAAAAACAAGTAAATAAAATTGCGCAAAAGAATACTGAAGAAAAATTCAAATTTATAAAACTATCCAGGGTTGTGATTTATTCCAATATTATTTAAAAGATGAAGTGGTTATCTTATTGTTGGGTAATATATTGATTTATTAACCTGGAATACTAAATTATGTAAAAGCCTCTTCCGATGGTCAATTACAAATACCTAGTATAATCCAATTGAACCATATGTCTATGTCAACCAAATTGCCTAGATTCATTAAGATTAAGTTCCAATTATGGCTACCCCCGCCCGATAGGTATATTCCTATCCTGTAAGGAAATCTATTAAAGGGTTATCTATCCTCAAGGAAGATCGTGGGCTATTGAGTCTAAGGTCTTAAACACAAAATCCCTTTTCCAAGTTCATTTTCAGTTTAACTAATCAATTTTATTAATGGCCAGTTAATTAAAAAGCATTAAAATTAGGACTCAATAAATAAATCTTTATATTACCCAAACTATAATTTAACCCCTTATAAACCGGTAATATTGGATTTCATCACAACCCCAGATATCTAACTTAGTTACGACACATAACTAGGGCTAATGAAATAAAAGACATAAAATTAAAATGCTGAAAAGTAATTGCGGTAAAGTAAAAGCTGAAAAGTAAATTACAATAAATTAAATGTTAAGGTAAAAGGAATTAACTTCTACTATTTATTATTTAGATATCTCTCATAATATAACATATAAACTTGTGATAATTTACCAACCATCCATATAGGCGGTAACCTGATTAAGTCAAATTAAGTCCAACCAACCATTAAGGCGGTAACAATAATTGTCCATAATCTAGCAATATAAGCGGAACCAAAATAAACCTGCCATATAGGCGGTAAGAAACTTTAATTACCAACCGACCAATCTGGCGGTATCTTTATTTAGTCAGGTTTAACCAGATTAAAATGAATTACCAACCGGCCAATATAGCGGTATCCTTGTTAAGTCAAATTTTAAATAGTTTATATATTATAATTATGGGAGATTAATCTAAATAGAAATAATAAAAGCTTTACTTTCACCCCAGCAAAGGAGAATTACCTCTCTCATTGCTTGAAAAATAAAAACTGCAAAAGTAAAGAAAGGAAAGGATTGTGCGTAAAAGTAAATTGGGGAAAGTAAAAACTAAAAAGTAAAGAAAAGAAAGTGCGGAAGCAGAAATTAATTACTGAAAGATGTGAAATAATAACAAGATATAATCTTTTATTTATTCCTTAGTAATTTCAAAGAAGAAAGTATGAATTTTACAAATGAAATGACTTGGTATTTATAGGCAAAATTTTGCCTCCATCAAATCATCCACCAAATCCATAATTAATTGCTCCACTAATTTCTTCACTAATTACTCTCCACCAAATCCATTATTAATTGCTCCACTAATTTCTTATCATGTTTGGTGGTGATTTAATAATTTTTATTATTTATTTATTTATTTTTTGCTTTGAAAATGATTGAAATTGACTTTAATAATTACACACCACACTTCTGGATAGTTCATCAATTTCGGTCATGAAATCTTCAGAATTCGAAAATAGTTTGTCTTTCAAAGTTGTAGCTCTTTGAGTCTTCTTTAAACTGGAACTTGAATCAACTCAATCCGATATCGGAGTAAAAAATTATGCCTACAATACGATAGATGCGGCAAAACTGGAATTTCCAAAACTGCACTTCGTCAAAAATGCCCTTTCAAGTTTCCAATCTCCAAAATTAATATATCAAGTCCAATAATTACCCTTATTTGACCCAATTTCATCCTAAATGATTTCATTGAGACCCGATATTATTTTATCTGCAAAATAAACTAAAAATATCAAAACGTTCATCAAACCGAGAAACTAAACAAAATATTAAGTAAAAGGGGCGGTAAATATTGATATATTTTTCTCCCATCACACCCCAAACCTAACATTTTGCTAGTCCTCGAGCAAAATAAAAAAATGAAAATAAAATTAAACTAAGCCACTTTCGTAGGGTTCACGGTTGCATTTAGCTTATGCAACAAGCCTTTAAACCCTTAGGTGTCCCTAGTAGACGAGTTGTAGTCTCGTGAGGGTTTACAGCAATGATACCCACAAACATTTTATAAAAGTAAAAGTGTTATAAAACTAATGTACACAAAAACAAAAAGACAAGCGAAAAGAGAAAAAAAGAAGTTAGTGACTACTCAGGTGAAACTTCTACTACAAGTTACTAGTTGTTTTGTTTCTTTCTAAATTACCGAATAAGTAAATTCTCCTATTATATTTATCATTCTCCTTATACACAGCCTAACAAAAATTAATCAATCTCATTTTTTCCCACAACAATCACAAATGTAGTTGACAAGAGAGTAATATTTTTGTCCTAAAGTTTTATCAAAATTCACACCTTTTGTAGTAATGGAATAATTTTTCTGATTTTTCTGATTTTTTTTTCTTTTATTTTGAATTTTGAATTTTTATTTATATACAATATCTTTCGTCTATGTAGCGTGCTTTGGGTCGGTGGCTCCCAAACCAGTTGGCTTTAGGGCACCAAGTGTTAAGACACCCCTACGGACTTAATTACTCAGACTCCAAATATATATATTTTTGCAACATCCTTGATCATGTAGCGAGCTTTGGGCCAGTGACTCCCAAACCAGTTGGGTTTAGGGCACTAGGTGTTAAAACACCCTTACAGACTTAATAACTCGGATATCAGATTCTTTTTTTTTTTTTTACTCCATCCCATCACTTTTTTGAGATGCTTTCTCCAATTAAACTAGAGCACTGAATATTACAAACTTTCAAATACAGCTCATGTCCGTATGTTACTATGCATATTGATAATACCTGCCATCTGAGCATATGAAGATCCATTTTAGTTAGTTTTATGGAGAATTTATAAATTAAGTGATTCAAAAGGAAATAAACAAAAATTAACTTATTTTGAAATAGGTTTGAAATACGTCTCAGGAGTGGAAACTCCTTACTCGGCTATCTCATACACCAATTTCACCTTCTTAGTCAATATACAAGCACAAAAACGCAAAATATTTTTGTAATTTTTTTGAAAATTTTTCAATTTTTTTTTATTTTTTGAAAAATTTTGAACTAAAAATAAAAACATCACACAAACTAAAAACAAGATACTAATCAACTAATTTCCTCCCCCAAACCTAAATGAGACATTGTCCCCCAATATCTTAAACAGTAGAAGAAGAGTTTAGAAGATAGTACCTGATTAGCTGAAACTATACAGGAAAACTAAAGGTTAAGATCCAGATTAATCCGACGCTTCTTACCACGATCATTCTTGGACCAGTTTATCTTTGAAATGATAGGGTCAATTTGTGGTTCAAAGGCTAATATTTGGTCAATTAGATCCGGGGCAGTTCTGGTAGTAAAGAGGAGTTCCTTCATAGGTTTTGTTACGAACCCGTTTCTCCGGGCATCATCAAGAAATACACAAAGAAAATCATAAAATCCTTCAACATTAAATAGCCCAATCGGTTTCTGGTGTATGTTTAAGTTCGCCCAAGATAGCACTATAAAAATTTCCTCCAATGTGCCCAAGCCACCTGGCAAAGCAATAAAAGCATCAGCACGGTTAATCATTTCTACCAGTCGTTCAGACATACCTGGCACAATTAGTTCTTCTCCGTTTGATGGTCCAATAAGATTCGCCTCCGCCAAGGGTTTTGGAATGATTCCTAAGACTTGACTGCCTCTTTCCTGTACAGCCTTTGAAACGATCCCCATAAGTCCAAGATTGCCTCCGCCATATACTAAGTGTATATTCTTGCAGCTAAGACTCGACCCAATTCATGTGATGCTTCTATGTATTGTGATTTAACACCAACACTAGTTCCGCAAAACACACAGATGTTTTCAACCCGTCTTCTTGAAGTGGCTTCCATGTTTTACTTTGGATGTATTTCAAAGAAAATGGTGAGTAAAAATAATAGCACTAGTACCTGCCAAATGACAATTATTAGTTAAACAGTAAAATAATCGTGATAGTCAAAAAGATATGGATCCTGTCAGAGAAAATAAAAGAAAACAACAAAACAAATCACAATTATTAGGAAAAGATAAAGAGATATAATATGTATAAGAAAATTATAGGCTTGATTGACGTCTATGCGTCAGGGACAAGCTTCCCATCCAATTTTCTTATAAATTGGCAAACAGGGTCTTTTTGAGTCCAATTCCCGAGACTTAACTGTTGTCTTTCCTTTAAAAATTATGTGTGTAATTTACGAATAGCAATATGAACATATCCACTAGGATGCGTCTCAAGAGTCGAAGAAATATCATCCATAGACTCCTTACTCAAGCCATCCCTAATGAATTTAATTTTGTCTTCGCAATTATCAGACACCATTCCTAAGAACGACAACGAGTATTGCAATTCCAGCGTGCACATTTGAAACAAACACCCATTTTCTTAGCTCTACGTTTCTTGGCATAAGTGCTTCTTCCAAAACCAGGCAAATAAGAAGTACATGAATCAGAATACTCACCTGCTAATCAGACCTGTGCTTCGATTACCCAACGAATGTCATTAGGAATACCATGGATTGTCAGTAGTCTCATTCGTTCTAAGCGAGCTTTGTAAATTTTCATCAGAGAATTTTGAGGGAGAGAAGGAAATTTCTTGTTAAGATTTGCGAAAACTTATTCCATCTTAAAATGACTTGATCTGCAAAAACTAAACACACAAAATTAAATCACACCAAATTACAATTTATACACAAAGATTGCATGGGTTGCCTCTGTTGGACAGTTATGACCCATAGCATCACTATTTGTACAGATCATTGTGTTGTTGTACAAATTAACTATGTGACAAAGGAAATTTCACTCTTATCATTTGTGATTAGATCACCAAGATGTATAAATGATGAGAGGTCCTTATGATTTGTTCCTTGATTGAGAATGATATGAGACAGTATCAATCAACGAAGGATAAATCATTAAATATCCCTAGTCAGAGTATTATCGAGATTGGACATCGATAAATACGTAAAAGACTAGTATCGTACTTGTGCGCGTTGTGAGGGCACAACGGCGTAGTTCTTATATACTTAAGTATTGGATACTTTTGCAAGTGCGGTAGGAGGTTGTGTTTCACCGATGGTACGGGAAACAGCTTCGCTCTGGATAGACCCCCTCGAAATCCCATTGGTAGTTTGACTATGTGTCTATGGGAGTCCGACATCAGGGTAGGTGTATTTGGTCTTAACCTGAGACTTGCACCGTTAATGCTTACGACAATCAATATACTTTGGTTGAGGTCATCTAGGGCTTTAACCGGTTCTATGTACGCCGATACTAGGCATATTGAGAATCGTAGAGTATTGGGTGTGATGTCAAGACGGAAGTATCACTCCAGTCATAGTGGAGATGATGTCACGTAGGATACGGTATTAGTACTCTTAAGTGCTGCGCGGCCATCAGGATATTATGACTAGGTCATGTATATCCGATTATAGAGACTAGTTACCAGACATCCGACATGTGCTTCGTACGGGGCAGACACAACTCCAGCCCCAGGCCTAGCACGTGACAGTCCGATACTGGATCGAAATACGCAATAGTACGGTATACTACGCTTGATATAGATCATATATTCCTCTAAGAATATTTCCGGAGAATTGGGTAGGCATGGCGCTTTGCTAGAAGCCAACCTTGTCTTGTAAATCGGTAAAACGTAGTACTTGGTACGTACGTGTTCGGATAGTCCGACGACCCGATTTACTGCCAGCATATCCGGGGATCTCTTGGGTCGCGTCCCAATGATACACCGATGAAGTATGACTCGCACTTTAATTAATATGGGATTAATTCGATGAGAGAGAAAATTAATCGGGGATTAATTTCGGGGATATTTTATCTAGGATAAAATATTAATAAAAGAGAGATAACGATTAATTTGGAATTAATCAACAAATTAATATATTTGATATATTAAACGAAATTAGATTTCGACGTGGAATTAAAATTGGATTTTAATTCGGGCGAACGAATTAATTTAGAATTAATTCGTTAGCGACGTGCATAATGAATTCGCTAGGCGTAATCATTTAATTACGACGCAACGGATAAATCGTTAATTTGGAATTAACGAACCCGAGCCCGAGTGTGATTGCGAGCGCATTCGTATTTTGAATTCGAGTGCGGCACGTAAGTCACATCAAGCGTCAAGTCATTCGTCACATCAAAGCGTCAAGTCATTCGTCACATCAAAACGTCAAATCAAACGTCAGTTTGAGTGATGTGACATTTGATTGATTGATGTGAGTGATTGATTGATTGATAGACATGTCACTTTAATAAAGTGAAATGAATAGTTTATGTAAGTGGGTGGAATAGTGTAAGTTGGTGGAAAGCATTTACCAATTGATTTTTTATTAATTGTTTGGTAAATGTTTAATATATTTTTTTTGAAAAATATATAAGACATTTTGGAAATATTTTACACAAGCTATTACACTTTTTTCCTCTCTTTCTCTCTCACACAATTCACGCCCAATGGGCAGTGAATAAACTCACTGGTTTCACTCCATTGCCGTGAGTAATGGGAGCTTTGTGCCTTGATTTTGTGGCAAAATCAAGCGGAGCTAGCACTCTGAGAGACTTATGAAGGTGTTAGGGACACTTACCCTCGATCCGGGAATCGTTCGATGAAGATTCGGAGCTCAAATTCAAGACTCAAAACTGAAAACAGTGGGCTGTGAACTGCAGTTATTGGCGCCACTTTGATGGATCCAAAATCATTTTTGTTCGTCTTCAATCGTCTCAACCGATCGATGTGAGTATTCCGCAACTCATTTGAGGTGTATTCAACACTTTATCATGCTTGTTTAATGATCTTGGGACCTAGATAATCACCAACAGCCTCCCTACTAGCGCTAAGTTTAAAGTCATCAGCTAGACGTGAATACCCGAACGTTATACTGGATCTGAAAGTGTGACACTTTCTTTTTGTCGCTCAAATGATTCTCCCCAGTAGTGTTTGACACGTTGACTGTTAACTTTGAATGTATTGTTGGTATTAGGATCCAATAACTCAACGGCTCCATATGGTAGAACCTGAGTGATCACAAATGAACCTGACCACCTTGATTTCAACTTTCCAGGGAAAAGTTTCAACCTCGAGTTGTACAACAACATCTGCTACCTTGGTTCCAATAGTATGTGCACTCTTTTTCGGTCATGCCATTTCTTGGTCTTTTCTTTGTACAATTTGGCAATCTCATAGGCCTGTAGGCGAAATTCCTCCAATTCATTGAGTTGGTGAAGTCTTTTCTCTCCTGTAGCTTGTGGATCAAGATTCAACTTCTTCAGTGTCCAGTACGCCTTGTGTTCAAGTTCAACTGGCAGGTGGCATGCTTTCCTAAATACCAATCGATATGGTGACATACCAAAATGTGTCTTGTTAGCTGTCCGCTAGGCCCATAATGCGTCATCGAGTTTTGAAGACCAGTCCCTCCTTGTTGATCCAACAGTTCTCTCCAAGATTCTTTTGATTTCCCTGTTTGAAACTTCAACCTGTCCATTTGACTGAAGATGGTAAGCAGTGGCAACCTTATGAGTAACTCCATATTTGGATAGGAGTGCATCAAAATATCTGTTGCAGAAATGTGTGCCACCATCCCTGATAATTGCATGAGGTGTTCCGAACCGAGTGAAAATGTTCTTTTTTAGGAATTTGATAACCACTTTTGAATCATTGGATGGCAGTGCAATTGCTTCAACCCATTTGGAGACATAGTCTACAGCAACCAGGATGTACAGATTTCCGAATGATGGTACAAAGGGTCCCATGAAATCAATACCCCATACATCAAATATCTCAACTTCCAGAATATTTTGCAACGGTCCTTCATTTCTTCTCGAAATATTCCCCGTTCTATGGCACCTGTCACATTGAAGAGAAAACAAGTAAGCATCTTTAAAAAGAGTGGGCCAGAACAAACCTTATTGTAAAACTTTTGCTGCAGTTTTGTCCCCACTGAAATGTCCGCCATATGGTGATGAATGACAGTGCTGCATGTTAGATAATTATGACCCATAGCGTCACTGTTTGTAAAAGACATTGTGTTTTTGTACAAATTGACTATGTAATATTGAAATTGCCTTTTATCATTTCGTAATTTATTTACTATGATATATAAATGGTAAAAGTCCATATGATTAGTTCCGGATTGAGATGTTATGAGACAGTATCAATCCATAAAGGTTTAATCATTAAATATCCCTAGTCGTAGTATTATCGAGACTGGACATCGATAATGCGGAATAGACTAGTATTGCACTTGTGCGCGTTGTGAGAGCATAACGGCACAGTTCTCATATGTTTAAGTATAGGATACTTATGCAAGTACGATAGGAGGTTGTGTTTTACCGATGGTACGGAAAACAGCTTCGCTCTGGATAGACCCCGCGGAATCCATTGGTAGTATGTATATGTGTCTATGGGAGTCCGCGTCAGGGTAGATGTATTGGTCTTAACCTGAGACTTACATCGCTAATACTTGCGACAATCGGTAAACTTTAGTTTTGGTCGTCCAGAGCTTTAACAGGTTCTGTGTACGCCTCTATTGGGTTTATCGAGAATCGTAGTGTATTGGATGTGATGTCAAGACGGAAGTATCACTCCAGACATATGGAGATGATGATCATGCAGGGATTCATAACTCGTTCTCTATTGTGTTGCAACCATCGGGATAATGTGACAAGGTCATGATTATCCGATTCAAAGAGACTAGTTGTTTGATATCCGATATGTGCTTCGTACGGGGCAGACACTATTCCAGCCCCAGGCCTAGCACGTGACATCTGATACTGGATCGTTAATACGAGATACTAGGTATTCTAAGTCTGACATAGATTATATATTCCAGTAAGAATATTTCTTGAGAATTGGGTAGGCACGGTGCTTTGCTAGAAGCCAACCATGTCTTGTAAATCGGTAAGCACGTAGTACGAGGTACTCGCTTTATCGGATAGTCCGATAACCGGATTTACTGCCAACATATCCAGAGATCTCTTGGGTCGCTTCCCAAGGATTCACCGATGACAGTTGACTTAAATTGGAATTAATCTGGGATTAATTAAGAGAGAAAATTAATCTGGGATTAATATGAGCTTTATTTAATCTGGGATTAAAAGTGTTCAGTGGCGAAAGAACGCAATTAATTGGAATTAATCGGTAAAATAAATTTAATAGTTAAATTAATTTTTCTATTTAATTTATTCAAATGGGCTAAAATTAATATATCGGATATATTAAAATGGATTGGATTTCATTACGAGATTAAAGTCGGACTTTAATGCGAACGAACGAATTAATTTAGAATTAGTTCGTAAACGACGTTCGATATATATTTGCGAGGCATCGTTATTTAATTAAATTAGATTTAATTATTTAGCGACGAAGGTTTGTTTAATCGGATTAAACGAAACCGAGCGGCGGCAAATGCCCGTAGAGATATTTGAATTTCGGATTCAAATATTTGGAGCCAAAAGTGTGGTAGGTGTTCCCACCACACAACCACCTTGTTTTGCCTTAATGAAAACCATTTACCAATCTCTACCTTGTTTTGGGTAAATGGTGAAATGGTTTCACTTTTTGGTAAATAACAAAAAGGCATTCAACTTGTGTGAACACTTGTGACACAAAATCAAAAACACAAACCCTAAAGGAGCTTGTTGGCCGAAACTCACACCCCTCTCCTCTCTTTGATTTGATTTTCAAATCATCAAAAGCTAGCACTTTGGAAGTGAACAAAGGTGATAGGGGAACTCCTCAATAGCTTGGAATCATCCTAAAGCTTGGATCTTGGAGATCATCCTAAAGCTTGGATCTCAAATTTTTAAAAGCTCTAAAACTCATTGTAAGTATATTCTGTACCTTATAATGATCAAATCTTTTATTATGCATGCTTATTAGATCCTTATATTGTTCTTGGAATACTAACAATGGTATCATGAGCCTAATTTAAGCATGATAATTTTAGGGTTCTTGAACCTAAAAATTTGGGGCTTTTTGATTTTGAGCATGATTTTTTGAAATTGATGCTTTGAGTATGTTTACAACATGATAACTTAGAGTTATGCATGATTAGATTTCAAATAAATCAAAAGCAACAAAAAATAAAAAATGCTTAGTGTGGCCGAATGTGGGTTGACTGTGCACTGCAGTTTTTTGTTTTTTGAAACATGAAATAATGTGTTTGGATGCATGTTTAAATGATGATAGTTGGTTTAATATGATTAGAATCAATGTCTATAATGTTCATGTTAAAATCAAAGTGCATGTTGAGCATGAAATGATGATCTTAGGCTTCAATATGTCTCAAGCATGCAATGATGTGTTTTGGGCTTATTTTATGTTAAGCATGATGAATATTAGTTTAAGCATGATTAATTAAGTTAATTAATATTTTGGAAATATTGAGTTTAATTATTAATTAATTATGGCTCATACACTTTAGTTAAAATAATTGTGATATTTGGAATATTATAATTATGTAAATATGCCTTTAAAATTGAATGGGCTAAAAGTGTGTATTTGGGCCTAATGGGCTTGGTTTGACCAAGTTTGGTTTTGGACTTTTGGATTGGATCCAATTGGGCCCAAAACCAATTCCATGAAGTCCAAATACATCACTTGACCCTTTAAAGTATTTGATTGGGCCTAATGGGCCTAAATTGATTTGATGGCAATAGGGTGATTCCTATTGGGCCTTGGCATTTTGGGTTTTGGTTTGATCCATTATGGCCAAAGCCCATGCCTTAAGAATCAATTAAAAGCCCATTGGACTTTAATTAAAAAGACATTGGATGTTATTGGGCCTTTGAGACCCATCAAGATTGGATTTGGAATCCAAGTCTTTAAGGCAACTATGTAAGTGTAAATATTTAATTGGGAATTTAAATTAAAAAGAATTAGTATTGAATACAAATAAATTGGATTTAAATTGTAGTTCGATATAATTCAAGAATACGTACTCAAAGTATTTATTCTTAAACGAGTTGGACTCGCGCAAATCAAATCATTGTTTGAACATTGGATGGTCATTAATCAAAGATTAATTATTGGATTAGATTGATTGTAATAAACATGTTTTGATTGAATACATAAATGATGTATGAATAACGTATATCAGATGGATATTAGAGGGCAGGGCAATTTTGGAAATGTAATAAGTTTAGAATTTATTAAATTGGACCTGCGTGTCCAGCCTTTAATCTCTTTACTCCTTGTAATTCTCTTCTCACCTATTCCCCTCAATGTATATGAGGTTTCTTTATTGTATTTTGTAAAAGGGTAGGAGTTAGAATAGTTCAGTCGGGGAGAGGAAAGGGAGCGATTTGTTCTAGGAACAATCTGTTTAAATATCCATCCGCATATCGTTATTAATTTACTTTTGCCCTTATGATATTTTAGAAGCATGCTTAAGGGGTGTATGATGAGACCTAATCAAAGATAATAAATTGGATGCCAATTTACGCGAAAAAACCCTCAAAAACATATTAAGCGTTTTTCCTTCCGTTGAGTGATTCTTACTCAAGATCCAAAGTTGGCATTGGCTTGTTGGCCAAAGTCAAGGCCTTTGTAATTGCGGATGTGTTTGAATCATGAAGGTTTTGTTACATATCGGTGTCTTGTCCAAGTTGTGATTTGTTGGCCAAAGTCAAGATCACTTCTTGTCCATCGACATTGATTACGAAACTTTCCATGTCAATGGGTCCCGCTTAACTGGAATCATTAAGCTTGTTGTGCCAAAGCCAAGGCTTAGTTGATTCAGAGGAAAAAGGTTAGGAAAATATGTTTGACATATTGGCATATATAAAGAATATGTGTTTCGGACTTGGATGTCCACCTACCGGATCTAGGAGTTGGATGAGATCCAATTGATCTTCGAGATCTACCTAGTTAAGTTTCATACAACTTGTTGGCCAAAGTCAAGGTTGTATGTTATTTAACGGGATCCTAGCCCACTAGGAAACTAGATTTCCCGAGTACTCGACAGAGGGTTAGAGGCTCGCCGAAAAATAGTGGGAGGCTAGTATTGAATTTGTAATTTCATTCAGATACTTAGCTTTACGCGCTTTCAAATAATTTCGTCAATATTACTTTATTAGTTGGACTAATATATTGTTATTTTTCTATGTAACAGTTAGACTGTACCCATTATCGTTGACTAGATAGTTAGACTATCGTAGATCAAGATGACTGGCAAAGGAAATGTCCGCGACATATATTCATGGGAGGATGATAATGTCTTCAAGGGCACAAATTTTACTGATTGGGAAATGACCTTAGGATTGTCCTAGGTTCAGAGAGGATGTTGTATACTATACAAAGGACCTCTTGGGCCAAAACCCGGACCGACTGAGACACTTGAGCTGGAGCTTTGAAGACTCACAGCGATGATTGTGACACAACTCAGTCCATTATGCTTGCTTGGATGACTTAGCACTTTCGCAGACAAAATAGGGACTTGGATCCTTATAATATGTTAGCAAGGTTGCAAGATCTGCATCGCTCTAACAAGAGGA